>CAXIVS010000548.1:60000-94936 GCA_964035775.1 Osedax frankpressi | reverse complement strand
ATTAAATAAGTAGCTATGATGGGACTAGTTTGCCTGTCAAACTTAACGAGTAGCTATAACGGGAAAAAAATGTAGCTATAACGGGAAGTAGCTATAACGGGAAGTAGCTATGATGGACCTAGACCCCCGACTGACTAGAGACCAATGTAGAATGCAAAGTGCTTGACATGCGAATATGGTGACGCCTGACTAGCTTTGCAGTTGGTGATGGAACGGTGGATGCCATGGCCTGTCAAACATGGCATAAGCCTTTGGTCAACCTCTCTCGACACTGTAAGACAAGTTCGACATTCTTTGGTGAACTACATCAGCTTGGATATCGATGGCATTGTGTGAGTTCACTCTCTTTGATGATACTGCATACCAGCTTCCTGGCATTTTGCTGTACATCCACATCTGCCTATACAAGAAACAAAGTGACAGTTAACATGGCTCTGACATGTATGATATTTTATATGTGACGACACACTTAGCCAAAGGCAATGCCATGGTAATATAATTGTTATATTCATATGTTATAAAATTTGCATGCCGACATGTTATATATACATTACTCAGACCTGTTATATTGAACATTTCTACTAATGTGGGAAACATTCTGCCTCACTGAAATTAATATGTGAAAATACTAATTGTACAAAAGAAAAGTATTCACCATTGGCTATATATAGCCAGTACTCTTCATAGAATTGAGTAAACATATAGCAACGGCACATGTAACTCTCAGCCACATGGCAAGGACCCTGACTAGTTTAGCCACTTTTTAGGTGTAAAGATACATAGCATTAAATACATAAAAAGTTATTTTATATCTAGTTACAGTGTACTTTATTTAATATATTTATTATTTCTAAAGCACAATATCCAACATGGTCAAAGTGCTGTACATAGTGTTATTATATGTACATAGTATGTATATGATATCTATTTACAGCATGTTTCTGTAACAATTGTGTGTGTTATGGGTGAACTCTTTGCAAAAGTAAATTTCCATAAATATGTTTTTGTACGACAATCCTTTCACAATATTGACATTTTTTCCCATAACATGTATCACTAAGCACATGTTTGCTAAAGCTAATGTATTATCTGTGAAAGGCATACTTTGAAAGTCTAATGAATCGGATTCATGTTTTTGAACTAATTAGTATTTGATATACCATGTGCTGGATGCTCGATGATACGAATATTTATAAAAGTAACTGTTGTTTTACATTTACCTAACACATTTTCAACTTTTTCCTGATTTTGTTATTGTGCTTTGCTTGTTATCTGATGAAATCAATACATATATCAAGTGCAGTGATTGTACCTCTAGTTATACTTATATTGTGCTTGCCAATATTTTTAGTCAATTTCTTGAAATAATTTTGATAAAAAGTTTTTACTTTATGATGTCTTTACTTATATACAATTTAACAAGTACACCCACCCATTAATACAGACAAATAAAATATCACATAGAGGGGCAGATTCAGAAATCGTCTTGAGGGCACTCTACTGGCCTTTGAACCAAATTGTGTAGTTTCTATTTTTGTTGATACCGCATAGCTTCATCTTCCACTGTCTCATCTGGAAAATGCCACAACTTATTATCACTTAAACTGTGTCATATTTCAAACAATATTGAGGCACATTAGCATTGACTTATTATAAAAAGTTTGCAGGCATACCAAATTCCTACAGTGTAGGAGGCACATCAACAGGGCCCCAGGCCCCTAGGATTAAAAAATGACATACATCTGTACAATTTTTATAAATGGGTTGTTGAGAGAGTAAATTAATGTATATTACAACACTCATTTACCTGAGGTAATGAGCTTTTCCGCATGCCCTATTCTGATGACACCTCAAGTTCTGAAAATGTGACACATTTGAATTTTAATGTACTTGAAAAACTTGCAATGTTATGAACATCACCTCCCAGGCTTCCAAATACAAGCAATATCTTGTTATTTTATTACTTTAATGTTACTAATAAATTAAAATAATATGTATATACCTATTTTTATGTATACAATTATCATCATTGCTTAATGTATTAAATTATTATTATAACTATATTAAATATTGTCATTATGAATAAGTATAACGAAGGCCTAAGCATAACTGTTACAGATCACTTATAATGCATTTACATTATATACCTAGCTACTATTAAGCTAATTAAGCCTAGTTAATCTTAGCCTTAACATCCTACATACCATATGTGACATAAACATTACATAGTTACAGTATTATAATAAATCACTGACATGTCGTAGTCATCTAAGTATAGGCCATAGTCTATGCCTGGCGTAGTCATACTCATACCATAGCATAAGTCATCCCCAGTACACAGCTAGAATAGACAGCCACTGCACCTGCACCCCAAGTACACAGCTAGAATAGACAGTCACTGCATCCCAAGTACACAGCTAGAATAGACAGTCACTGCACCCCCAGTACACAGCAAGAATAGACAGTCACTGCATCCCAAGTACACAGCTAGAATAGACAGTCACTGCACCCCAAGTACACAGCTAGAATAGACAGTCACTGCACCCCCAGTACACAGCTAGAATAGACAGTCACTGCACCCCCAGTACACAGCTAGAATAGACAGTCACTGAACCCCAAGTACACAGCTAGAATAGACAGTCACTGCACCCCAAGTACACAGCTAGAATAGACAGTCACTGCACCCCCACTACACAGCTAGAATAGACAGTCACTGCACCCCCACTACACAGCTAGAATACACAGTCACTGCACCCCCAGTACACAGCTAGAATAGACAGTCACTGCACCCCAAGTACACAGCTAGAATAGACAGTCACTGCACCCCAAGTACACAGCTAGAATAGACAGTCACTGCATCCCAATTACACAGCTAGAATAGACAGTCACTGCACCCCCACTACACAGCTAGAATAGACAGTCACTGCACCCCCAGTACACAGCTAGAATAGACAGTCTCTGCACCCCAAGTACACAGCTAGAATAGACAGTCACTGCACCCCCAGTACACAGCTAGAATAGACAGTCACTGCACCCCCACTACACAGCTAGAATAGACAGTCACTAGACCCCCAGTACACAGCTAGAATAGACAGTCACTGCACCCCAAGTACACAGCTAGAATAGACAGTCACTGCACCCCCAGTGCACAGCTAGAATAGACAGTCACTGCACCCCATGTACACAGCTAGAATAGACAGTCACTGCACCCCAAGTACACAGCTAGAATAGACAGTCACTGCACCCCAAGTACACAGCTAGAATAGACAGTCACTGCATCCCAATTACACAGCTAGAATAGAGAGTCACTGCACCCCCAGTACACAGCTAGAATAGACAGTCACTGCACCCCATGTACACAGCTAAAATAGACAGTCACTGCACCCCAAGTACACAGCTAGAATAGACAGTCACTGCACCCCAAGTACACAGCTAGAATAGACAGTCACTGCACCCTAGTACACAGCTAGAATAGACAGTCACTGCACCCCCAGTACACAGCTAGAATAGACAGTCACTGCACCCCAAGTACATAGCTAGAATACACAGTCACTGCACCCCAAGTACACAGCTAGAATAGACAGGCACTGCACCCCAAGTACACAGTTACAATACACACTCTCTTCACCCCAAATACACAGCTAGAATACACAGTCACTGCACCCCTAATACACAGCTAGAATACAATGTCACTACACCCCCAATACACAGATACAATACACATTCACTGCACACTAAGTACATAGCTAGAATACACAGACACAGCACCCCAAGTACACAGCTAGAATACACAGTCACTTCACCCCAAGTACACAGCTAGAATACACAGTCAGTTCACCCCAAGTACACAGCTAGAATACACAGTCACTTCACTCCAAGTACACGGTTAGAATACACAGTCACTTCACCCCAAGTACACGGCTTGAATACACAGTCACTTCACCCCAAGTACACAGCTAGAATATACAGTCACTTCACTCCAAGTACACAGCTAGAATACACAGACTCTTCACTCCAAGTACACAGCTATAATACACAGTCACTTCTCCCCAAGTGCACAGCTAGAATACACAGTCACTTCACCCCAAGTACACAGCTAGAATACACAGTCACTTCACCCCAAATACACAGCTAGAATACACAGTCACTTCACCCCAAGTACACAGCTAGAATACACAGTCACTTCACTCCAAGTACACAGCTAGAATACACAATCTCTTCACCCCAAGTACACAGCTAGAATATACAGTCACTTCACTCCAAGTACACAGCTAGAATACACAGACTCTTCATTCCAAGTACACAGCTATAATACACAGTCACTTCTCCCCAAGTACACAGCTAGAATACACAGTCACTTCACCCCAAGTACACAGCTAGAATACACAGTCACTTCACCCCAAATACACAGCTAGAATACACTGTCACTTCACCCCAAGTACACAGCTAGAATACACAGTCTCTTCACCCCAAGTACACAGCTAGAATACACAGTCACTTCACCCCAAGTGCACAGCTATAATACACAGTCACTTCACTCCAAGTACACAGCTAGAATACACAGTCACTTCACTCCAAGTACACAGCTAGAATACACAGTCACTTCACTCCAAGTACACAGCTAGAATACACAGTCACATCACCCCAAGTACACAGCTAGAATACACAGTCACTTCACTCCAAGTACACAGCTAGAATACACAGTCACTTCACCCCAAGTACATGGCTAGAATACACAGTCACTTCACCCCAAGTACACAGCTAGAATACACACTCTTCACCCCAAGTACACAGCTAGAATACACAGTCACATTACTCCAAGTACACAGTTAGAATACACAGTCACTGCACCCGAAATACACAAGTAGAATACACAGTCACTTCAACCCAAGTACATAGCTAGAATACACAGTCACTTCACTCCAAGTACACAGTTAGAATACACAGTCACTGCATCCCAAGTACATAGCTAGAATACACAGTCACTGCATCCCAAGTACACAGGTAGAATACACAGTCACTGCATCCCAAGTACACAGGTAGAATACACAGTCACTTCAACCCAAGTACATAGCTAGAATACACAGTCACTTCACCCCATGTAAACAGCTAGAAGACAAAGTCACTACACCCCATGTAAACAGCTAGAAGACAATCTCACTGCACCCCAAGTACACAGTTAGAATTCACAGCCATGTGGCCAAGCAATGTGACCAAGTATCTGTTGCATGTTCACTATGACAATATCTGGAGCAGGGACAGAGACTTGTTTCAGTCCGAGACGATTGGCAAGGATAGATTTGTTCCCCTTCCGTAAGCAGCCATTCTCGTCGATGAGCTAGGCAGGTATGGTCATGTTGGAATATGGATGCCAGCTGCAGCAACGGTTTTGTCGAACCATAAGCAGACGAGGGAATATTGTCTCCGAGTCAAACACTTTCATGTCACCAACTGTCATTCCTCATTTATCTGCTCCATTGTCTTCAGTTGACTGGAAATCCTGGCTCGGAATCTAGACGGAAGGAGTTGCGGAATGATTTTGCCATCTTCTCACCAATAAGTACAGCATCTCTGACATGGATCTCAATGGGAGCTACGTGAACCTTGTCCATGTTGTAAATGAAATCACTGTTGCTTGATACTGGATGAGAAGGTTTTTCCAGCTCTGCACAAATCTGCCGTGGAGATACATTAATTGTAAGATTAAACAACACTTAATTGACAATAAATTAATTGTATGCATTTAATGATAGGTTTATTGTTATCATTGCTTTTATTGTTATCATTGACTGTTAATATTTGTCTATATACACAATTTTTGTGATGTCATCATGCAAATCGGTAAATGTTTTGAAGGAAATACATTTTTTGGTAGTGTTGGTATTGGCTAATTGGCATAAAATAAAAAGATATATGTTTTATAACTAATGAAACTATTAAATTGTCTTAATCAATCCCTGATCATAAAAATTTATATATATATATATATATATATATATATATATATACATATACATATACACACAGTTTTTTATCTCATTATCATGCATACTTTCAGAGATATTGACCAAAAATAGATATGCGATAATGGTTGTGGCTAATTTGCATAGTGGGTATAAATATAGACAATAAAGCTTTCTAATTGTGTTCATAATAATAACCACTGACCTTGAAAACATGGACAGACACAATTTTTTTAAGAACCATGCATACGTTTGACAATATTGAATAAAATAGTTGTTTGGATAATGGCCGCATTAATTTGCATATAAAAAATTGTTCCCAAGGTTGTCAGAATGACAACCCAACTGGATTTCATCAGTGTGATGACAAATCCACCAAAAAAACCTCATACTATAGACAATTCATACGTCCACCATTACAACCATAGGCACAGCAAATGGACAAAGTGCTTCTGTAGCTATTGTGATTACAGTTTACTGGTTAGTTTGTGCTCCAGTTGGAACGTCTCATCCATGAAGCAGAGTTTAGGGCTAACAAACAGTTAATATGTTTATAAATTATATTAAAACATTATTAAAGTTATTGTATGGACAACTGGTGAGTTAGCAAAAAAAAAAAAATATATATATATATATATATATATATATATATATATATATATATATATATATGATGTATATATGATGGTGAAGAAAATATGTGCTGGCAGATATTGGGCAAGAAAGCCAGCCCTGGTCCTTTGTACTATCTATTGGACATGCCCAGGGGCTCTTTATTACCTGGATGTGATTGTTAGTCAGTAGTCCAAAATATTTCTGTAGCTATTCTGTTTACTTTGACATTTGCCCCAGTAATACACAGAGTGTCTGCTTTGACACCTACTCCATTGTTATTGTCCTCACTAGTGGACATGCTGCAGGCTGGATTAACACCTCTGTGTCTTGTCTGGTCAAACTCCCATTGTTGTTTATAGCTACTCTAACACTTGTCTCATTAGTATTCTGAGTATCCACTAAGATACTTACTTCACTACAATTGTCTTGAATGGTGGAGAGACAGGGAGTTTTTATGAATGAAAGTTTATTCAGAACAATGTACTCAGAACATTGTTAACATCAATAAGACACAATACAAACAAGCAAATTTATCTACAATATTACAAGTTGGTCTACTATCATTGTGTTTTGGTTGGCCGATACCAATGGCTAATGGGGTTCACTACATTTAGTTTGATGGTGATTTATCTAATCCATAAGCTTCACCATTATTGGCAAAGTTGAAGCTCACCTATAGAGATAAGAACATATCTAGTAATATTATTATTTTTAAATGCAACAAAACCTTGCGTGTGTGCGTCAGATTATGTAAGATCACTATATAAGTTAACTTAACACAAAGTAGTGTTAGACAGCACATTTGTTCGCGCGAAGCTTCATAAATTTTACTTCCTTAATATAGTAATAATATTTTATTTCATATAGCACCATATCCATAATTGTTTGTGGCGCTTCACAACATACTGCTATTAAAAGTTATACAATAAGAAGAAAACTGCCTACAGGTATTTTAAGATAAATAATAAAAATACACGTGTCTATATAATTAACTAAAATGTCCTATTAGTCATTCACATACCATTCAAATTCCATAACAACAATAGTGATAAATGAATGAATAGGTATGGTTATTATTAATATATAATTAAAATGGTAAAATAATTACGACATACAATAATTTTCATTCAGCACATACACACATATTATGCATATGAACATATTACTCAAGCTATTGCTATATGTATGAATGATATTTCCACCACCGGCTATGTAATAATAATTATTTCTGGACAAGACACTTGATTAATGTACAGTGCGGTGCAGTGCAGTGCGACACGGTGTGGTGCAGTTAACTCAAAAAAAGCACTGGGTAATATTATTAGTGAAGCGCTCTGTTTATGCCATAGTCAGGTGTTACGTTCCTTGCCATGAATCAGTGCATTTGAATGACATAAAAATCATTCGATGTCAGAGACGAAACATAAAATTGATGCACTAATGGACTTAAGGGCTTGTTTACTTAATAAATGTAGCCTTATAGGGTATCAATTGAAACACGAGTAAGCCTACCCTGGTGACACACAACACCACTTATGTGGTGATGTACACAGATAGTAGGGACATCTGGTGACCAAATAAAAACACAAATTAAAAATATGTAGTTACATGATTTGACAGATTTTAACTTGCGATCAACTTAAGTTGTATTCCTGATCTATTGATGCTGGTTATGTGCTTTCAGGGATTTTCTCTCACTCCCTAACTCTCCCTCCCTCTCTCTTTGCTTCTCTCTTTCTTCCATTCTCCCTCGTTTCCCCCTCTCTCTGTTCGTACAAGTGTATATTTTATGTCACATAAAGAAGACATGTTGAAGTGACCATAGAAAAATGTAGGCAACTTAACTCAGAAAATAGAAATTTTGACAAGTGTATAAAATATATGTGGCGGCTGTTTGATACCATGGATGTGCACCATGTGACATCTAATGTACCTATTACATACTATTCCCATCTGTGCACAATATGTATATGTGCCAGGGGCTGAGTAGTGACTGTAGTAATATAAGCTTTTGTGTGTAAAAGTACCACATTAATGCTATGTTCCATTCCCAAGGCAGTCTAGATCCCATAAACAAATGCATATCTGGACAGCTAGAAGAGTTGGAGGTTGTAGTGAAGTTAGAATTATACACAGATCAGTTATATATAAAGGTGGAGGGGATGTATGATCATGGTTTCATTTATATGGATATTTGTTATTGATATGTAGCATAGAGTAACTAAGAAATTAGATCAATCGTAATATATTACTACCCGGTATTCGTTTTATATTTATTCTCGAATCTCTCTGCAGTGAATGTTCACTTGCTATTTACACAAATATTTCCACTCCCTTGGAAGAAAGATTCAAATTGACTGAAACATAATTGTCGAAACATTTCAAAAATGGCAAACATTACCTTGTAGATACAAAAAAGACTATTAAACGCATACCATAGTGCCACACTGCTTTGTGATAAAACCTTAGTAGCACGAAGCAACATACATATGCACTGAAAAAACGATGCATACTTACAGGTTCGTGCATATGGACGGTTTCACAAGTTGTCAACAGATGATTTAAGCCAAGTTAATAAAATCCATATTCATAATTTATGCCATCACTGTCGCATTCACATCATTTACTTTAGATGTGGTCACCATCTCTTTCTTTTCAGGTACATTCTTCATATCTTTCGCTTCACCAACTTTCATAATCTATCTCTCTCTCTCTACCTCATTCTCTGGCTCTCTCCTATATATCTCTCCCTCGCTCTCTTCAGCCACGTTCACTGTCACTCTTCAGACATCTAAACCATCCCCGTCTCTTTCTCTCTCCCTCTCCCTCCCTCTCTTTCTTCAGCCACGTTAACCGCCACTTTTCAAACATGTACACTATCGCTCTCTCTTTCTCACATTCTCGCTTTTCTTTTCTCTCCATGCAGCCATGCTCACGTCCTTTATTCTTTTCTGTTGTGGACCCCACCACTCTCTCTCGCTCTCTTTCTTTCTCTATCTCTCTCTCTCTCTTCAGCCACACTCACCCATTTTACTATCTTCTGTTGTGGACGCCACCTCCCTCCCTTTCTCTTTCACTCTCGCTTTCTCAGTTCAGCCACACTCACCCACTTTACTCTCTTCTGTTTGTGATACAGCCTCTCTGTGTCTATCTTCAGCCACGTTAACCGTCGCTCTTCAGGCACATACACTACCCCCATCTCTCTCTCTCTCTCTTTTCTCTCTCTCTCTCTCTCTCCCCCCCTCCCTCCCTTCCTCCCTCCCTCCCTCCCTCCCTACCTTTCCCTCCCCCCGTCTCTCTCTCTCTCTCTCTCTCTCTCTCTCTCTCTCTCTCTCTCTCTCTCTCTTTCTCTCTCTCTCATCAATCACTGTAAACGTGGATGTTGCATGCCAGCATTAATTTTATATGCTGGCATGCAACATCCATGTTTGTATAATATATATAGTTGTATAATGCGATATATTTTTCTTTAGGTAATGAGAATCCCCCTGTGTAATTATGGTGTATGGTGTACGTATGGTGTCTTCCCGTTATAGCTACTTCCCGTTATAGCTACTTTTATTCCCGTTATAGCTACTAATTAAGTTTGACAGTTGAATTAGTCCCGTTATAGCTACTTTTCTATTTCTCCATTTTATAATGTAACAAGATAAGGGAGCATTAACTATTTCATCTCCATCCAGCTGATGTCCATGAGGGGTGGACGGCTTTGATATAAATGTGTCTCACTGAGGAATTTCAACAACGTCAAGTGATAATTTTTAACGAGTACTTTGTGGAGACATGGCTTGATGATGATTAAAAAACACCATGGACATGTGGAATGTATATAAGTATATATATGTATATATACATATATATATATATATATATATATATATATATATATATATATATATATATATGTATGTATATATATATGTATATATACTGTGTCAAATTTATCCGAAACAATGGCTTGGATGCTGCCTGAGATTGACCCAAACATTTGTGGGATGCATAGACTCATGATCATAAACCAACACACCAAATTTCATAAAAATCGAAGACGGTCATGTAAATTTCAACGTGTTTGATTGATTAGACATGGAATGCCCCTTCACAGAAACTGACAAATGAACAAATAACCAAGTTTGCGAAAGTGGTTAGGAAACATTATGGCCATGGGATAATGCCGCCGTGCAGGCAAGACATCTCTAGAGCGTTCAATATTCTAATTGAATTAGAAGCCACTCAATATTTGTATTCAATTCAATATTCGAGTCGTATAAAAAAATTCAGATATTCGATTTGAGTGAAATTCTAGATTCACTTATTGTACATACCCCAAGGGGGTACTTGGTATAATACAAAATACTGTACACCATAAATAGGCTTAATCGATTTCCAATGCAATTCCATAAAAACATTTACAGTACTGTGAAATTAATAGGTACATGGTTGTCATCCAAGCTGTGATTCTACCGTAAATTTTATTAAACGTCTGCGCATGTACATTATAAATTTATAATATATATAATTTATAGGATAACTTGACGGAGATTGCTTTGACCAGATAAGATTAGAATTCCATTAAACTTTCAACCAATTACAAATTCTGTATGCCATAAAAATACGACATAATATTCTTACTTGTAATTATCAGCTGAATCTTCGTGTTGGAGAAGGCTGTTTTTGTGTTCCCCTTCCCGATCCAGTTCAGCTGCTGAGCCAGATGGGTTGACAGCACCAGCCGCATGGTACGAAGCACTGTGTCCCTGGTGCTTCCCCCACCCACTGTGCCAAGAAAAGCCAACTGCAACAAGGAATATGTTTTAGTTTTAATAAAAAAAACTGAAGGTTGTTTGCATAATCTTTAACAGTCACATCAGATGTCATAATATAACATTATATTTATTATTCTAAATTTTGAATAAACCTATTATAAGCAATATTTGTCCTAAGTTTTCAACGGCATTAAGTATGCTATCCAAATATACACTTGAATATATATGTATATACACTGTATATATATATATATATATATATATATATATATATATATATATATATATGTGTGTGTGTGTGTGTGTGTGTTATTAAAGAAATAATTTCATACAAATATGTATTAAATAAGAATAATTGATACTGCTCTAAAAATCTATACTGTCAAATCTCTATAAAATTAGGTAACAGGCTTAGGCATCTAAGTGCCCAGAATATATTTGATAGTAGCATATAAACATAGCTTTATGCAGAGACCCGTCCACCCATTATTTGGACGGGTAAAAACAGTTGTGGACGGGTAGAAATATGGGTGAATGGGTAAAAAATGGCGCAAATAAAGTACTCCAAAACCATAGATATTGTCAGTTATGCCTTAGAAGTGAGTGTAAATAGTATCACATGTGTGTTTGTAGTCCATTTCAGGTCATCAGACACATTTTAAAGTTTGTAAACTGGCTTAACAGTTAACATCCATGTGTCCACCAAAACATTTGTGACTGGCAATAATTAATTAAATTTGGTCCTGCATAAAGCCCTGCATATAAATAATGTACATACCACACGTCTGTAGATTTCCTGTCTGCACAGGAGTGATTCCATTTCCCTCATAGCATCAACACTTCCTAGAGGGAACACCACGTCATCTGGCAGTTCTGCTTGGACAGTATCTTTGCTGGCAGCACCTTGACTGTTCAAGATTTGTCTCAGCAAAGCTTGAGTTTGCCTTCCCTGCTGTTTTAGCTCTTCGAACAGGGTCAGCATTTTCCTATCAATGGCTGTCAACAAAGAATAGCACATTAGTATGAATAATGAAACCAAAACTTGAGTACTAGACTGAATATGTTTGCAAAGTGGTCATAGGTCATAGTGTTAGGAGCAATCGCCTTCTTATTTTGATAGACACAAAATCTTGCACTTGTGCAAGCATTCGTTTTCATGAAATCACTTGACCGAGAGTACCACTGACATTAACCTTGCGGCTCATCAAGCATAAGACATAATAGGTCATTCTACGTCAGAGGAATAGATTTTCTGGCAACTTTCCACCATACCATCTTAGAAATGGCTTTCAAAGCTCTGTGTTAAATATTCACACCTTTATGATCTGATCAAGGTGTAAATATTTAACACAACAATTTTTGCCGGGTTTTCTGGATGCTCAATTATGACATCAGAGATGGCACACACTGGCATCAGGCCTTTCCTTACATTCAGAGCATGTTTACAAGGATAGCTTTTGGGTCGAAACAAGCATCAGAATGAATCTTGTGTGATATTCTGACATATTACAAACACTGGTCATCATAGGGAACGGACATTTTTATGATTCCGTATGAATAACATTTTTTTGAAAAATTGAAGCTAGATGTTACGCAGCGGCGTAACATCAAGCTTCAATTTTTTCAGCGAAATGTGCATTAAACTGGTAATAACATGACAAATAATACACCTAATTAAAAATGATGTACCTGATACTGAAGTTGGTGTGTGAGGGCTGGTCAGACCACATGGAACTGGGGGTGGTGAAGGCAACAAATTCCGGCATGATGGAGGTGATGGCAATGAATTCCGACGTGGTGGAGGTGAAAGCAATGAATTCTGATGTGGTGGAGGTGATGCCATCTGGGTGGGCTGTGGCTGTCTCACATATGCTGATCCAGAATCAGAATCCGAGTCCGACAATAAGTAGCGAGATGTAGGCCTGCAATAATAAAAAGTCCTTTCAAGTCAACTGTACAGCTTGAAGTATACAGCATGAACTGTTTGGGCGGAGAATGCACCACTTTGTATTACTTACCCAGATACCCACCAAGCATGACAGGCCATGGGTGGAGATACCTGGAAGCTGACAAAGAGAAAACATGTGCACAGTCAACCAAACTTTCTCGATGGATCTGGTTCAATGGGTTTACTACTTATAGAAACAATACAAATCAGGAATCCTCTAGGCATCCGCATCTCCTATTCGCATAATACAATTTAACCAACTATTGCTCTGTATTACTCCAAAATTACAGCTTCAGGAACTGAGATGAGTCTATACTAAGTTACTAACTAACCTTTTTTGTCTTTTTTTTGGTGTTTCTTCTTGTCAATAATAAATAGTGAAAATTTCCAGTTCAATGCAGTTGATTTTATCATAATTAAAGGTGGCCATGTAAATTTCACACTGTTTTTTATTGATTCGACATGGAATGCGCCAAATGTGACCTCAGTAATTGTAGAGGTTTAAAACTTAAAACATTAAACTGGTCAACTTAAAAACATTAAACAAGTCAATGATGGAATCAATTAGTAGAGGTCCTGTTTCTGTCTGCAGCAAATCTACCTAACTCTAATCTCTGGGAATATCAGCTTTCCCAACCATTCACCACTTTGGTTTTTCTCATATTATACTTTTTACAAACAAATAGCTAAATGTTTATCTGAATTAAGGAAACATTAAAAATAAAACACCTATACTGGTAAGAAATTTCACACACATTTATTATTTTACTAGTCACAGTTAATGTTAATACTAATCAATACTTATACTTACTTGATGTATACAGCACACGACATTCGTGTGCCTGGAAAGAAGAGTCGGGCTCCATGCCCGACCGCACTGCCTTGTCAATTTTCATTGCCGACTTAGAACCAGGCCACATACATGATTTCTCAGTTGTCATCCATTTTTCATGGATTAAAGCAATGCTTCCGTCCAGCGCAAACTCCACTATCACATACATTCTACAGAAAACAATTATCCAGTTGATTGCTTGAATAGTTTCCATTCAAAATGCATATTTGTGAATAGTTATATTAAAAAAAATTGTTTTTCTATGTATAATGAAAATTATAATCCCTTTTATAATATCTCGGCACGTCATCAGGTTATGTTAAGCATGAGGTAAAAATAATATCAAAAAGACAGGATACACATATTGCTCATTGGCAGTAAAAACATGTCCTACTCATGGATGATAGGTATCATGTATGATACTACAACCTAACAAAAATATAATGATCTGGAGACAACCATACAAACTCTGAACGTTGGTACTGGAAGAGTGGACTGGTATGTGATAATTACCACACTGATGTGGTTGTGACAGGTGTCACAACATAGGCATCCCTGAATGGCAGCAGAACACATTTACATTGAATTTCAGATAACGGTACTGCATGTAGGTGACCATTAAGATCTGACACTTTATGTATTCCAAGTGTTTCAGATTGTAAAGGATAATCAAAAAAATTGGCAACTGTCTGAAAGTATTCCAGAACTAGGTGAATGTCACCTTTGCATAATAATACATTTCTAACAAGACCTATGTTTTGGGAAACTTTCACACAGTTGTCACCTTGCATGGTAGTAAGACAACAATTCTCAATGTGCACTTGACTGTACTGTTCACATAAAGGATATCCCTGTGGAACAGGACCCATATTGTGTTTTTTCTTCAGATATGGTGGAAACTTATGAGAATCTTTGTCTCCCCTGTGGTGTTCTGATTTTTCATGAAACCTACGAATTATCTGCTGCAGTGGAAATGATGGTTTACGTACCATTCTTTTTAGTTTACCTAGGAAATTCTCAAAGGGAAATGCTGATATATTGTCAAGACAGCCAAATCTTCTTGCATCCTCTGCCAAGTGGACCAAACCATGAACATTGTACACCAACATGTTTCGCCCATAGATTGTTTCAAAATGTTGGACAAACAAGACCAGCAACTTATGTGCATAATCACAATAGAGAGAGCAGAGCTGTGGATTCACAAGTATGTGGATAGACACAAATAAAAGAAGAAAGTTCTTGTATACTACATCAGAAACCTTATTTAACAAAACTACAGGTCCGGTATACAGGAGAAATTGGCGAAATTCAGTAGCTTTCCATCTGTCCATCTCAGAAAGAGCTCTTGGCTTTCTGGCAAACTCTCTGGGCATGAAACTTTTCATTGCTACCAAGGAATCAGATATGTGTGTAACAACACGTGGCCCTAACCTGCACAGCAGTGGCCCTTTAATTAGAAGCATCAGCAAGCGTCTCATAACACCCAGACACACAAGGTGCATATAGTCTAGTGGGAACTGAGACACCATGCCAATGCCACAACCTACTAGAGGAGAAGGTCCTAGATGATGGTGTTCATCTTCCATCTCATCAAATGCTACATCCGTTCTTGGTGTCGCATTTGTCTCTGGGAATATCAGCTTTCCCAACCATTCACCACTTTGGTTACACTTGTCACAACCATAGTAACCAGTGTGAGATTTAACTTTCTTCACAAAAGCTCGGGCAGGTGTGTCGCATATGACAGAGGATACCTTCACTGTATACCGCATGCCCTTGTGTTCAAATCCGTCAGTGGTGAGATGGTTAACTTCATTTTTGAATGCACGCAGGTACTCTTCAACATCTGAAGGTTTGCTTTTCCCAGAGTACAACCCAACTACGAAAGGCTCTGTGTCAGGAAGCTGTTCAATGCGACACAGTATAGGCCAGAATTGATGATTTGAACTTTTGAAAAGCGGCAGTCCATCAATGTTCACTTGAACAAAAACACACATATCATCCAGGACAAATTCAGGGTGTTCTACAAACCTGGATAGAATACCTGATTCGATCCCAAAGTGGTAATATAAACCTCCACCTAGCTCTACAATATCGTACTTTGTTTTTGTACGCAACAAAGTCCTAGGGTCTTTTGGAAGTGTAGGAAAATATGGCCGCAGGATTTGTAACAAAGATGACAGTGAAGACATTGGTATCTGACACTCCACTGCCCACTCTTTGATGCAAGTCAATACATCACTAATATCATCATTACTTTCAGTATCACTGTCACTCTCACAGGAGAGATTTAATGGTTCGATACCCTCAATATCATCAAACTGATTGATATCTACATTGTCATCAAACTCACAAGCAACTGGCTCAGGTACAGTCTGAACAGTTTCATCTGTATTGCCATTAGATCCATTACAGACATCCATGCTCGTGACATGATGCTGTTCAAAGGTTTCACTAGTCACGGTGGACTCGGTCTCAGAATCCTGTCCTTCTGAACAAACATATTCACCTATGATGCTATTGATATGTTGGGCTACATTCTCCCTGATTATTCGCCGTTGTGTCCAGTACGATGATGCCTTATTATGGTTCATGATAGATTCATAGAATATAGACAAAATAATTCAAAAACTGTTTTGAGCCTGACCGATTAATAACGCAACTGATCCCACAAAATAAATAAATTGCTATACTATATATACATCAATCAGCATATATATATATATATATATATATATATATATATATATATATATATAGCCAGCTCAATTGATATAATTATATTTATGAATATAAAACTGTCATGTAGTCTCAAGTCATGTAATGAATGATATGATGCTTTCACCTTTAAACAATGTCAGTGAGTGGTGCCGAGATATTATTTGAACAGAAGAAATTTGAGCATAAGTTTTATGGATTTTTAATCGTCTGGTCAGTCAACTTCAATTACATGTTCATGCCTTCACCTTCATTGATCAACTTCAAATACAGCCTATACAGTACAGTCTACACAGTAACATGAACAGCAAAGCCTGAGGTGCAGAACACCATGAAGACTGAAGGCATAATTCCATGAACTGTCTATGAAGTATTGCAATGTTTACATACAACAACCATGCAGTTTGACAACCAGACATTTAAATAAAAAGCAAAATATTTGTTACACAAACCTCAATCCTTGCACAGTCTTAATAATAAAGATGCCAACGGACAAATCGCAATCAACTGTAAAACTGTGCACTCTGTAGAAGCAGCAGGCCACTAATGCTCTAATCCATTAGCGTCCGTTAATTCCCGGGCGCCAAAGCCAGAAGCTGTCCTGCACCAAATGACTGTGCTTGCTTTGAAAATACTATCTGTGAACGTATCATTCTCATTTACAATGTTTATTAAATATACATTTTTAATCAAAATTGCTTAACACATTACCTTTTTAAGTTTTGTTAAAACTCATTTTTTATGGAAATGTATGCTATGAATTTGTCATTTACTTCATTGGCACTATCACGTGATAGGTTTGTTTACACTTACGGTCAGTGTCTGCCTGATGCCAGACAGGAGTGCTGTAATCAATTTACAGCCGAAGATGTTAGGCTAATTATCACATGGCCACTGTCAGCATTAAGATGTCCTGATTAAACGCAATCTTAGTCTAGACCAGATGCAACACTCATTTGATGTCAGCCTGCTATCACAAGGGCAATAAACAAATGGCTGTAAAAGTAATAGCAGAAGCAGTCAGTGCCTGGCCCAGGACAAATGGAAATGAAAGAAATCCTGCTACTATAAGCCAGGTCTAAAATATGATACTGCCTTTTACTGGCCAGCCCGTGAGTCGAACACATGAATAAAAAACATGCCGATTTTTCAAAATATGAAGAAACATTTGCAAAGTGTACCAATATTCAAAATACAGTGTATGTAAGTGTAACACTTAATTTATTCCACGACCACATGTGCAAATGAATTGTTAAAAAGGTATATTTTGGCTAAATACAAAATATACCCATATTTGAGAATATGTCGCACAAAGAAATGTCCGTGCCGTGTCGAAATGGTAACGCGGTGGTGGTAATAATTACAAGATTTAACCAAATTTAACAAGACCGCCACCTGAGAGTGAACTCCAGATGGAAAGTGAACTAGGAAGCCTTCGCCTTCGGCATATTGAGAATCCAATCCATATTATCTATGTATATTCCACCTTTTTCATTGTTTTTTTACCTCATGTTAAGCAACGGATGTCAATACAAATACTAATATATTTATTTCAGGTAAAACCCATATACAGTTGATACATACATATAAAAACCCTATAAAAGGTAAATATGTTAAACAATGAGTAGATAAAAAATAAATAACATTACAAGTTAGGTAAGTGTAAAACTCCAGTAAAACTTAAAAAATAATGATCTATATTAGATATGATTGTATAATGAATATATGATTTCTACCTGTAGATAAACACCATTTGAAAATAAAAAAGTTAAAACTGTAATGGGTCAAATTAATAAATTGTTAAGTTATATAAACAAATTAATAACTTAAAAAATAATATTAAACATATATATGCAAGACATGATATCAATCCTACTGGTTAACAGTGTACAATGATTTGGCCCAGCTGTCCCACATTGGACCATAAATTTTACTATGTCAATGTAGTTGGTCATAACCCTTATTAAGTCGTTATTTATGTTAAAAATGCATTTTTTTAAACCATTAATATTCTTACGCAATAGGACGTCAAATGTATTATTTGCATTATTAACAAACATGCTACTTGCATTGTCCCCTCGGTTATATCCACACAAAAATGAGTATTGCGTGTAATATAAGTTATTTATTTTGAATATGTATGTTCACAAACCTCATTTTACAACTTTGTAAATCAGATTGTGTGTATAGGTGCCAATTGTGATGCAAATAACTCGTAAATTATACATAAAATACACATTCCTAGTTAAAATGAATAAAATATATATTTTTAACCTCTTGCATTACCCAGTAGGCATACACCATGCAGTCACTTTATCGTAAAAAAGGTAAGTTCTTATATAGCGCAGTATCCAGTCCTCAGAACTGCTCAAAGCACTTTTACACTTTACTTCCCCGGCAGACCTGTTCAGTCAAACACCACCTCAACTGCTCTGGGAAGCATCCCGCCATATGCTACAATTAATGCGCGAAGGCTGCTCATACACATATCCACCACTGTCTATAGCCAGGTACTCATTTATACAGCTGAGTGTACTAAAGCAATGTAGAGTGAAAATAAGACACCACAAAATTTAGGGAAATAGGAATATTTATTATTCCCTTGGTAGATATGAAGTTTGACTCATGATAATCACGGATTTGGAATTAATTTAACTAATCTCTGAAAATCACGTTATAGTATGTATCCTACTGCTAGACGGATGGCGATGCAAAAATGTCCCCAAATTGGTTTTGAGATCACTAAGACATTAATAAAGAAATACACCTAAAATCACTTAACATACAATTTATCAACCAACATTGAGTGTAGAATAAGTAGTATTTGTTGACAGGTTATACGCCATGTGCCTCTATAAAGGCCTGCAGACGGACGGTGATGCAAAATTTCCCCACCACAATAACACTGATGCTAAGGATATGACATTAACTCCCCATTTTGTGTGTAAATAATTGCATAAGTATAAATATTAGCTGAATGCCTTAACTACCTATAGCCAAGAAATTGCCCAAAACATGAAATATGACTATTTATTGGCCACAGTTTTGTGGATTTACAACATTCATGTGCAAAAGGGGGTATCCCCAGAAATCCCTAACCGAGACGCATGCATAGGAGCTAACTTCAGCCTTCTAGCCAAATAAATTAAACAACCTATGGTAAAAAAAATGGTTGGCAGCATTTTTGTGAGAAATTACATAAGATCTAGGATCAAAATAAATACATAGGTATAAAATAATATATTCATAAGATAACATAAATTAGGTATATGTTATATATAGTGGAAAGCAAGCCTGGAAGTGCACTGCTGATACAGCAATTCAAGCTGGGAAGGTAATTGCTTCATTGGGACTATCACATCTGTTTATAATAACTGGACTGCCAGCTTCCAGGACCCAGACACACTTGTCTTAATCAATTTACTGTCCATCCTGTCAGGGTAATTATCACATTACCACAGTCAGAACCAGGCCTTCCTGATAAAACACCCTTTTAGCCCCAACCCTAATTTGGTGTCAGCTGGAGACAGTAAGGCCAATGAACAAAAGGCTGTAATTCACAGAAGTAGGCCCTATGGGTCTTTATACACTGGCAGTGATGGTGACGACTGAAGAAATCCTACTGTAGGGGCAACTTGCAGGCTTAGTGTCTAAGGAGGAATAGTATTATGGTCATTCAATAATCATTTGCTTAATGGGGAACATCTAGGGGTTTGATAAGCAATCAATTAAGTGTCTCTAGTCATCCAACTTCTCTGAAGATGATATGAACTGCTACCTGGTAGTCCTTTGAAATTCTAGCCAAGTTGTTTTTCTAGGCTGTGGTGTGTCTGTTTATTTTGGGATACAGTGGCATAGCCAGAGGGGGGCCAGGGGGCAATGGGGCCCCCAAACCTGGAAAACAATTAGGATGGTGGGGAATGGAGGACCAATAACTGGCTGCCTGATTCATAGAGTCAAAAAGTACAGTTGGTTTCAGGATGCATGTGTTAGATTTTCTTTCCCAGATCTACCTGTTCGGAAAAATCATCATTCAAATAGGATTAAGTAAGGAATTCTCCACTTCTGTCGGTAACTGTAGCATAATAGTTGACAGAGCAATGAAAATGTCAATATTCTTAATGTGCATGATGGATACTGGTTATTAAGGATTAAAAATGGTAATCCATTCATATTCAAGAAAATAAAACCATGAATTCCTTTTCCATTGTGTTTTTCCTCTTTTGATTTTTTGCTTACTACATTCTCTGTCAGCTGTCCAATTCCTTCTATCTTTTTTCATTCTTCTCACTCTTTCGATCTTTCTCGCCTCCATTTACCCTCCATTTTCTGGGTACACATATGTATCTGCTCTCTGCCATTTTTTTCACTCTCATTTCATCCATTTTCTCTTATCAGCTCTCTTAACTCCCGCGATTATTCTTACCAGGTTGTTTTTCGCAAACCTGGACCTTCTCCTGTTGTTTCTCTGTTAGTGCCATCGTCTCTCTGATTCATTCACGTATGCCGGAGTAACACATGAGCTGAGCACATTTCCTTTACATTTATGTGGTATGCGTTAATCTCCCATCACTCCTTCGACTTTCATCCAAAGCGTTTGCCTTGAGAAAATGCTATACTTTCCTATTGTGAATTTATAAATTGTAATACACAACGACACATGTTGTGAAGTTACTGGTTGAATGTCTACGCCACATCATCTATGTTAAGGTAGTGATGTTTAAATATTGTTTTGAACATCAGAGTAAGTGACAACATATGTTAATTGGTATTTGTCAATTGGCCCAAAGTATCCAAGGGGTGATTGAACCAATGTTGGCCCAACGTCGGCTCATATTTGTATAATTGAAGCTGAAAATGTAATTTATAATTATGTGTGTTGGGTCATTAATTAAACCATTGCTTGACCAATGTTAGTACAGTGTGTACACTAAACTAAATTTACTGGAATTTGTTGTTGATTGTACAACGTTGGCCCAACGTTGGCCCAACATCCCTATGGGTGCTTGATCCAATGTTGGCCCAACGTTGGCCCAACATTGGCCCAACATATGTATGGGTGACTGATCCAATGTTGGCCCAACGTTGGCCCAACGTTGGCCCATATTTGTATAACTGAAATTTAACTGTATATTGATGTGGATTTAGTAATTAAATGAGCCATAGCTGTGCCAGCATTAAAAATATTAAACTAAATTTACTTGAAATTTATGTTGGCGGTACATCGTTGGCCCAACGTTGGCCCAACATTGTTCACCCAACGCCAACGTTACGCCAACGGTACCATAGTTGGGCCAACGTTGGGCCAACGTAGGCTTGCTATCTGGGCAGTGTGTTTGTAGTGCCAGTGGCAACGACGGCCCTTCGGCGATTTCCCAACAGCAAACAACTATAAATTTGCAAATACGAATGAATTAAATTGAATTCTGCAATAAATGATGATGCTGCTTCTCGTCGAACTCAAAGTAGCGAATGGGACGAGTACTGGTTTGAACTGGATTTATAGACTCGGGCTGATTACTACGGACGCCGCTAGGGTATTACTGAGATTACTGCTGGCCTAATCCACCTGATGTCGCCACTTGAATTATCACCTCACAGGATTGTTGTATGCTACTGCCGTCACATACACCCTCCTATGCAAAGCAATAATGCAAGACCAAGTTTGATTGAAATTGGCCAACTGAATGACTTTAATATATACACATTATTATAAACAACAGTTACATAAGTATAGTATCAGCAAACATGCCGGCTTCAAAGGCATTGGAAATCAACACCTACATGCATTATACATAATTATGTACAACCAACACCAACAATATTATAATTACACATTATTTACGATTGACACCAAATTGGTGGGGGTCAACACGCCACTAGGTCACCCACAAATCAAATGTGACCGACCCCCACATGTTCATATCAGCGTTCGGCGTGTTTGTAAACACGATCCAGTTGAATGAGTGTGAATAGATGCGGCCGGCCGAAACAAGAGACAAGTTGCTGTGCTGATCGAAGCGACATCGGTCGCTGGCGCTCCAGTACACGTTGCGTAATTTTGTACCGGACGACGGTCGTGGGGCGTGGCAGAGACTGGCTGTCCACGCACGTGTGACTGTCTGTCGAGCGATCATGGGATGTGCCGATTATGTTGCGCGGAGCAAGTGAAACTCGAAAGAAGCGCCTTTAACATGTTCTCTAAGCTGATACAGTTCTAAGCAATAGCTTAATTTGAAAGAAATGATCTTACTAATAACATTGAAAGTCTTCGAAAAGACATCGATTGACGGCTTGTCTCTCCGACTAGATTACCCGCACGTGAACCAGTACCATGACATTTAAGGTGGGTAAAGGCGGAGCAGAAGTACATACTCTTTAACTGTATACCTAGCCAATACACTACTAAGAAGGTCTGCTTGGCTCTATGCTCTTTAATTAATTGCTGAAGTTTCACAAATAGAGATTATATTTTAGTTCTAATATCTACAATGTTAAGACCTTCGTCAGCAAATGTGTTTAATAGTGATTCCCTTTTCAAAGCCTTGGGTTTACTGTGCCAAATAAGTGGATATGCCATTGTTTTCAATGTTTTCACCTTGTTTGGTAGTGAGGTAAGACTCCCTATGTACCAAATGAAGCCGCACAGCACAGATTGCAGGGTGATACTTTATAAGTTGACACATTTTTCTGAGGAAGGGATACTGCTCTATATAAGAAGTTAGTTACCTTTACCTTTTTTAACTGAACACCCACGCCAACGTCCAAGCCACACCCCAAAGGTTTTCCCTTTCGAGATTGGCGAAATGTCAACCCTACATATCGCTCCACCCAGGTAGGCAAAATTGTCTCTGCTTAAGCTTCTTCCCATCCAGGTGTATTTACAGCTCTTTCCTTCTAAATCCCACCCACATTACCTCCCGTCTTCACCAAGCGTACTCTCAATCCATGTCTGCTGAAAATATCTTTCCACTTTATCAACTGTTCTTGGAGATTTGCATGGTTTCCCATCTTCCACCACTGTCAGACCACCTGCGTACCATTTTTTGTGTGTGGAATATGACTTACTCAAATCTTTCTGCTTATCAGTTCCACCATGGGGATAAAAACAATGGGGTCAAGGCGCTCCCATGTATCAGGCCAACATTTACTTTGAACTCTCCTTACACCCCCGGTCCACACAGCTCCCTGCTCTTCGTGTCCCCTGCACCAATCTGACCTCCCCCTGGGACCCCTATCCACATCAGTGTTCCCATTGTCATTTCTCTTGAGATTGTAGCATAGGCCTTCTCCAGTGGCCGGTTGCATGACACGCACCCAAGTTAAGCGGTAAAATTACCCCCATCTCTCTAGGTGTCACCTAGCTGGGTGACCGTGCACAACAGCCACCCAGATGCCGCCCAACTAGGGGATACCGACACGAGTAACCAATAAGCGGATTGCCGCGTTTTGTGAACAAATCTTCCCAGAATTCAGTTCACCTCAGACAGTCCTCATGGTGGAAGCAGTGAGACAACAGCGACATTATAAGGACAACCTTTCTCATGCTGAGATTATGGCCTTAATGCAGGCGTACGGCCAAATATAAGAACTGTTACAAGGCCGATTAAAATCAACCTTGTCCAACAGGGACAGAACAAGGGATGGAATTATGTGATGGCAGAGGTCAACGCTCTATCGACGAGGTTGCGGAGTGTGGAGGACCTAAAAACCGGCAATGAGCTCATTTATTTTTCTGTTGATAAATATTTGAATAAAAGTGAATTTAAAATTGCATAACTGTGTTATTTATATAACTATTAAAATATTGTTCGCAGTGTTTTGAAATGCATTGAATGGAGTAATAAATTTGCAATATTTTTTCTTCATACTAATTAATTCAGTTAATTAGTTACTATTACCTAAGTAGTGCACCAAGTTAACAGACCAACACATTCTAATTAAGACCAGCAGAGTTCATAAATATGAAGATATTTATACATATTATGCAGTGTGCATAACCACATTTATTATGAGAATAAATATATATTAACTAGTCATGTTAATATAATAAATAAATAAATTAGTTAATACGTAATAATTAGCAAGAAACGGTTTTTGTAAAATGGCACAATGTCCATGAATATATGTTTATATAGATATACAATTTGTAAAAAAAACTGCAATTGTGGTAAGAGGTATAATTTAATAGTTATGTAATATTAATAAATTAATCAATATTCGTATACAGACCAATATAAAAACAAAAGGCCGCAATGTCCATGATTATGAAGATAATAACACATATTATTATGCAATGTGTATAACTACATTAACAGAACGTTACAAATGTAAATAAATAAATAATGTAATAATAATTTAATTAATTAGTCAATATGTTATAAGAAGCACGCCACTTTCATAGATCTACACATCTTAGTAAAAGACCAATAATGTCCATATTTATGAAGATATACATACTGTCACTATGAACTATGTACAATCACGTATACAGTAATAATAAATGCAAAGAAAAAAATCATTTAATAATAATAGCAATTTAATTTGTCAATATTTAGTAATTACCATTCAACATTGACAGACTGACATGTAGGTAAACACCCTTATGTCCACGATTATGCGGGCAGTCGTAGAATTTACACAAGCAGTAAACAACTGCTGCCATTGATACAACGCGCTGTGAGTCACCCAGCTGCAGTTGGGGCTGCTTCGAGTTGCCCCAGAAAGTTCCGCCTAACTTGTGACATAACCCAGCTGGGTGTGTGTCATGCAACCGCTCCAACTGGCAAGGTGTCACCTAGGTGTTATTTGCCATAACTTGGGTGTGTTTTGGACTTGGGTGTGTGTCATGCACCTGGCCACAGGTCTATGAATCTAATTGCCATATCCTCCTGTCCTTCCAGTTTATTCTCAACTAGCTACCTCAGGACAAACATCCCATCGGTTGTTCCTCTTCCTTGTCTAAACTCCAGCTGTTCTTCGCCGATTCCCCTTACACTACAGCGCTTATTCTGCCATCCACGATTCTTTCCAGAAACTTCAACATATGGCTTAGCAACGTAGCACCTCTATTTATCCTGGGTCATGCACATCTCCCTTTCTTTTCTATATTCGGACTATCAGCCTCATTCTTCATTCCCCTCTCTCTTGCAGGTGTTCAGCAATTAATTTGTCGATCATATTCCAACTCGCTCAGCCACAATCTCTACTCGCACTTCACCAATGCCTGTTTATCATTCCGACTAGGCCTATAAGACAAACAATAAGAATGGCCCAGGCTGTGACAAGTTTCATAAAGCTTACAGTACCTCCCACCACTGAAAACCCTTTACTGCCAAGCATGTCACTTGGGAAGATTATATATATATATTTTTTTCAACCACAACATTTATGAATTACACATCACAATGTTGGTGGAAAGGGGTATGTTTCAACACACACACACACACACACACACACACACACACACACACACACACACACACACACACACACACACACACACACACACACACACACACACACACACACACACACACACACACACACACACACACACACACACACACACACACACACACACACACACACACACACACACACACACACACACACACACACACACACACACACACACACACACACACACACACACACACACACACACACACACACACACACACACACACACACACACACACACACACACACACACACACACACACACACACACACACACACACACACACACACACACACACACACACACACACACACACACACACACACACACACACACACACACACAATACCGTTGTGATTATTATTTAAACTGTTCCTTGTGGACTTTAGCAAATAGATGAAGAAAGGCATAATAATAAATGAGTGGCGTTGCAATCCCTTATCGTTCTGATGCGCAATGGGTCAGAGTGAACAAGTTGGTTGTTTGTCTCTGTTTGTCTGTCTTCCTGTTGATTTCACATCCCCCATCCCTTCCTTTAAACATACAAAATATTTTCTATCTCCCTTCCTCCGTGACTGGCCGCCCCTCTCCCTCTCGCTCTCCCTCACTTTCTTTATCCTCTACTATTTCCCTTATCACTGTCTCTCTACACCCGTCTTCCTCCATACTTTATTCCACCAATCCTTTTCACCCCGCCAGCCGCAATTCAGTACGGTCATGGGTATTTGCACATTCGACAAGAAGAGTGAAACTACTTGTGCAAAGCAACCCGGTTTTGTCCGTCGGTAATACCTGTCATGTTTCATTGTCAATTAACACAGACAATGCAAAGCTTCACTGCCGTGGACATTCTTAGCCTGACGTGCGGGCTCCGACAATGGTATGTTCTTGGTCCCGCGCAAGAACGCACACATTGACAACGTATGATTAGTAACATCTGTCGCGTTGCACCTGAGAGTTGTTACAAACAAATGACTTAAGCGTTCGTTCGAAAGCATGGATTCGTCGAAGTGCAGTTCTAGTCGAAATGCAGTTCTTCTGGTTTTCAGTACAAGACCAACTTTACGTGTTTATGGATGATTCGTGTTGGGTCGGGTGCAGTGTATCGTATGATATTCAGCAAACGATACACATTTGACGCTTTGACAGTTGTTCTCGAATGAGCTGCACATGTTGCACTTTGGGAATCATCAAACATTGGGATATAAAATCAGACGCCAAAAAAGAGCGACGACTGCTACAGAGCTTTAAGGTAGACTATGTGTGTAATATTGTTGTTGTATTTAAAACGGCAATATGCAACTGTTGGTAGAACATTACATATACATATATTGCCACGTGGTACAGTGTCGACATTCTATATTGCTAACCAGTATAGTAAAACCAGCACGCATACGGAATACTAAAATTATTATCATTATGCATAAATGTTAGCGTCACTCTACAATGAATATAATTACGCAGATAACCCATTTCTCGTTAATCAAAACATAACTTTGGAACATATTTGATATGTAATGAATATATGCACTTGTGATTTGCATCGATATAAATCGTAGCTGAGCATTGTATTTATTTATTAAATAAAATAACAAATAACTAATAGGTTTTAATGCATCTATTTATTATCTTAAATTATGAATTATCGTATATCAATGCGGGTATATGTATCTGCGTTTAAACATAATGCCTTGTTTAATTTTATGAAGGAGAAAACGTCGGCGATGTGTGCGCCATATTGTTGCCCAACTTCCGCTATTCATACCATGAATCTGCATTAGTCAAAATTAATAATTATAGTTATGCGTGTTAACATGTTTGATGTATCATATGATGTAGCATAACATATAAGCAGAGTTTTAATGTAATAAGCAGAGTTTTAATGTAATGCTACAACATAAATCACGTCAGATATTATCAGCTTGCGTGTCTTACAAGTTGACACCACAATTTCGCCAGTTAAGGCTGGACATTGTTTATAAGCAAACAAAATGGCTACCTTTATTGACTGAGTGTTTCAACCGCACGTGGCGGAAGGGGGTACCAGTGACGCTCGCACGAGTGAGCGTCACAACCGGTCTGGCGCACCGGGGCTTGGGCTAGGTATTTCCCTCCCATAGGGAACACTTCCGGCGGAAGTCGGTCAGTTGTGAGGGAGTTTGGATTGTGACTAACCTTGCCACAGGAAAGTTCCGAGGAGCAACCAATGAGGTATCTCTGGCCCTAGTAGTGCATTAGATTGTACTATAGGCTATGTACCCAGTGTCTCCCACTTCCTCATTCCCTCTCACTTTTTCTTTTTCAAAGTTTTTCTTTCAAACAGTCTGTTATTGTTACTGTATATTATGAATATTAATTAAATTCAAAGCTTGTATTGTGTTCTATTCAAGTGTTTTAACAGCGTTTTATGTTTAACTTTAACAAGTATTTTCTGTTGTTTTAATCGTGCACAACTCAGCTTCACGGTAAGCTTTAGTTAATTTGTTGCACGTACAGAAAACTATAATTATTATTAATAAAAGTTACAAAAATGCTGCAACTATTTTAAATTGTGAAAGAGTTAATAGCATACATTATATGATAACTATTTTATTCATCGTAAATACAATCATTTTACTATTTAAATATACTACGACGTCTTTAATCGTCAACAAGTTAATAAAACTAACTACAATATATTGATAATAATATATTCAATGTATGAATAAATAACTGCGATCATTCAATGTTAAGATACTTGTTAACATTTGTTTGCTTTTATTTATACATGTATATGTTATCTAGTATAACCTTTGTTATAATCTTTTCAATGAGATATTTATTAATGTTAAATTTATAGATTTTTTAAATAATTAAGAAACACAGTAAATACAAATACAACTACCCAATCAGTATAACCGCGTACATTACCACCCCTTCATACGTGTACACAACACGTGACAAAGTACCTGCATCAGTAAAACAACAATCAAAACACTATAACACAACGAAAATATCGAACATATCTTCAACTTACATATTTTCCTTTTCATTATATCAGAAGAATTTTGTTCACTTGCATAGTATAGGGTAATATCGATTCAGTGCTGTGTGTGGCAGGTTCATACCCTGTTGGTGTTCCTTATGCAAACACTACATGTTGTGTGCACACACATTGATTCCATTTCATAAGTTTAGCTGGTTTTGTGATATTTTAGAATTGCGTTGAACTACTTGTGTGTGTATATATATATATATATACATATATACATATATATATATATACATAAGCAGGAATATGAATTGTTTTTGTAAATGTTGTGCATACTTGATTGCCAAAAAAAAAATAGGGATTAATATCCAATTCACACAAGTACGACGTAAGACCTACATGTGGGCTGTAGAAGAAGGCAGATAACATGTTTCATGCTGACTGCGCCATACGGCCAGCGTCAGAGTACTGGCAGGTTATCAAGTTACACAACAATCATAACTCTTGCAAAGGTGAGCGTAGAATATGTTGAGGACAGTAGCGCTATCAAAGTATGGTAGTTGCAAGAAGTCAAGGATGTAAGTAAGGCCCATATCCCAGGGGTGGACCATGTGCTGAAGAAACCTTATGTTTCAGACTGCTGCTATAGGGAAAATGGAGACTTCAGTCCGACATATCATGATTGGCTGGAGAGAGAGAGAGAGATAGATAGAGATGGGGGTAGTGTACGTGTCAGAAGAGTGACGGTTAACGTGGCTGAAGATAGACACAGAGAGGCTGTAGACCCAACAGAAGAGAGTAAAGTGGGTGAGTGTGGCTGAAGAGAGAAAGCGAGAGTGAGAGAGAAAGGGAGGGAGGTGGCGTCCACAACAGAAGATAGTAAAATGGGTGAGTGTGGCTGGAGGGAGAGAGAGAGAAAGAGCGAGAGAGAGAGAGCGAGAGAGAGAGCGAGCGAGAGAGAGAGAGCGCGAGAGAAAGAGAGATGGGGGTAGTGTATGTGTCTGAAGAGTGAAGGTTAACGTGGCTGAAGATAGACACAGAGAGGCTGTAGACCCAACAGAAGAGAGTAAAGTGGGGAGTGTGGCTGAAGAGAGAAAGCGAGAGTGAGAGAGAAAGGGAGGGAGGTGGCGTCCACAACAGAAGATAGTAAAATGGGTGAGTGTGGCTGGAGAGAGAGAGATAGAGAAAGAGAGAGGTGGGGTCCACACCATAAAAGAATAAGGGACGCGAGCATGGCTGCATGAAGAAAAGCGACAACGTGAGAGAGAGAGAGAGAGCGATAGTGTGTGTACATGTTTGAAAGGTGACGGTTAACGTGGCTGAAGAAAGATATAGAGGGAGAGAGAAAGACAGAGAGGTTGCGTCCAAAACAGAAGACAGTAAAGTGGGTGAGGGTGGCTGGTGAGAGCGAGAGAGTGAGCGAGAGAAAGAGACGGGGATAGTTTACATGTCTGAAGAGTGACAGTGAACGTGTCTGAAGAGAGCGAGGGAGAGAGATAAATAGGAGAGAGAGACAGAGAATGAGGCAGAGAGATAGATAGTTATGAATGTTGGTGAAGAGAATGATATGAAGAATGTACCTAAAAAGAAAGAGATGGTGAACACATCTAAAGTAAATGACATTGTGAATGCGGCTGTGATGGCACAGATTAATATTAACTTGGCTTAAACCATCTGCTGACAACTTGTGAAACCGTCTATATGCACGAACCTGTAAGTATGCATGTTTTTCTTAGTGCATATGTATGTTGCTTCGTGCTACTAAGGTTTTATCACACAGCAGTGTGGCACTATGGTATGCGTTTAATAATCTTTTTTGTATCTACAAGGTAATGTTTTGCCATTCATGGAATGGTTTGACAATTATGATTCAGTCAGTTTGAATCTTTCTTCCAAGGGAGTGGGAATATTTGTGTAAATAGCACGTGAACATTCACAGCAGAGAGATTAGATAATAAATATAAAACGAGTAGTAATATGATACGCTTGATCTAATATCTTAGTTACTCTATGCTACATTTAAATAACAAATATCCATATAACTGAAACCATGATCATACATTCTTAAATCACCTCCACCTTTATATGTATATAAAACTGATCTATGTATAAATTCTAACTACACCTGCCAACTCTTCTAGCTGTCCAGATATGCATTTGTTTACGGGATCTAGACTGCAATAAGTATGGAACATAGCATTAATGTTGTACTTTTACACACAAAAACCTATATTATTACAGTCACTACTCAACCCCTGCCACATATACATATTGTGCACAGATGGGAAATAGTATGTAATAGGTACATTAGACGTCACATGGTGCACACCCATGGTATCAAGCAGCTGCCACACATATTTTATACACTTGTCAAAATTTCAATTTTCTGAGTTAAGTCGCCAACATTTTTCTATGGTCACTTCAACACGTCTTCTTTCTGTGACATAAAATATACACTTGTAGGAACAGAGAGACAGGGAGCGAGGGAGAATGGAAGAGAGAAGCAATGATACAGGGAGGGAGAGTGATGGGGTGAGAGAAGATCCCTGAAAGCACATAACCAGCATCAATAGATCATAAAGGCATAAAGATGTGAATTTTGTTATGATATTTGCACAGAAAAACAAGGTTTTATTTGTTCAAAAATTTATTTTCACCTACGTATCAGTATACATGGATGTTGGATTGTTAACCATTAATACATAAATACATAGCAAACTGTGAATTTTATTATCTCAGTCTATAGCAATAAACAATATAAAGATAAAATATGCTCACATGCGATACATAAAACACTGGACATAGTTTATCACCTTAAATGTTGTTGCTACGATCTTGTCACATCAACTGCAGTAAGTAATGAATGACCTGTGACAGGTCATATTATCGAGGGTTGATATGGCATCACAATAAAGCAAACTTGAAGTATGCTTTGCAAAGTGTGGACCCACAACTTGTAACCACTCACAAACACTATGTCAGTAGACGGTTCAGCAGAATAAAGACATGTCAACTAAATAAAAACAGCCCAACAAAATAAAATTAGCCCACCAGAATACAGATGGCCCACTAAACTTAAGATAACCCACCAAAATATATATAGCCCACCAGCATAAAGATAGCCCACCAGAATAAAAATAACCCACCAACAGATTAAGTCCACTAGAATAAACATAGCCCACCAGAATATAGACAACCCACTGGATCTCGCATCAAGTTGGTTTTCAACATTAGCTAACATATGTATAACCACATGGGCAACAGTGAAACCTTACTTAGCCATCGAGACTCTACAAATTCACTTAATGTGTAAATTAAACAGACACTGTACAATGTCATCCATTCTGTGATAAATAACTCCTACATGCAAAGTAACACGTTTAAGAAACTGCAAGACTATCGCATATTTCACATGAATGTTTATACAGTTGTATGTTAAATGAATGTTTAAGTTAACTGTGCACATCCTATAAAACATTTGAGTCAAGCAGCAGCATGGTGAGAACAACATCTCTCTGCTTGCCAGTATCAGCAGTACTCCACAACCATTAACTTTCAGAAAGACTCATATCTGTGACATTTTCAAAACCAATGTCCCTCACAACTGCTGTTAGCAATATAACTTTGGTTGTATTATTCAAACCATATCTCATCCCATGGCCAGTTGAACACTGTGCAAAAAATACTACAACTATTTACATAATTATATATGTAGAAGCAAGTGTTTTCATATTCTATGTACACTATCTGGTCTGTGACATAAGTCATTTACAAGTATACACCTCATACAAATTTCTCTGACAACAGAACCATTAGTGAGAGATGCATTTGTAACTTGAATATTTCTTACTTAAAGGGAGGATGCCAGCTCCTCTGCCCAGAATTGGTCAAGCAGTAATTTGTAATGGGAACCTACTTTGTGGGAAAGCTAAACATCAAAGGCTATTGTGGTTAACTCTGCTTGCCTTGGCATTACTCCCAATCCATTTTTATTTTGAAACTGGATGTTTGTTTATAATTTGAATGAGTTGCAGGCAGAATCTTTCAAATTGTTATTTTGTTTGTTCTGAGCTTAATAAAGTAACTAAACACATGTTGTAGTCATAAGAATAAAATAGTAAATGAAAAAACCCTAGGAGCTGGTGACCCAACCAGTACTGTAAAATTGTAAAGAATATTTAATTTCAAAAAACGGTTGTAGAATGAAGCCCACTACACAAAAATAGAATGGGAAAATATATATATTACGCATTCAGACTTCAACGTTACTCACCAGCATAAGAGATGAGCAAATAATTTAATGAACTATTCAGGAATCATTCTGATGGACTAGGAACAATTTAAACATTGACTTGGTTAGTACTCGAGTAATAGATCACTTACATTGTCCCAGATCATTGAGGCATATCTATAGGTAAGCCAAAAAAGAGGATCTCTTATACATATACCAGTTTTGTGATTGCCATGGGATTGTGTGCAAACATAGCTAATCACCATGGCAATATGTCGGCATAGCAAACCTTGCATAGCAAGCCTTGATAGAAGAGGGTCCAACATCATGACCACATCACCATGGCAACAGGTCAGAGTTATCATCTTGTTAGAACTTGCACCACTTTGACACTGTTTAAGCCTGCAACCCACTGCCAAATGTTAATGCGTGCAACATGCTGACACTGTTAGACCTTGCAACACACTGATATTGTGACAGCCTGCAACACACTTACAAATGTTAATGCGTGCAACACACTGACATTGTGACAGCTTGCAACACACTGACACTGTTAGAGATTGCAACATACTGACATTTTGACAGCCTGAAAAACACTGACACTTTTATAACCTGCAATATGTGACATTGTTTGAGTCTGCAACACTGACACTGACAGATCCTGCATCACATACACACCTTTATAGCCTGTAACTACAAAGACTCCTCTAAAACAGTGGTAGGTGCTATTGAGGAGCCATATTTAGAAATTTACCACATAGCTGAATCTGTACATCACCACAATCAAATTATTCCCGAAAAAACAACATAATGTAAACAACTGATTATGTCTACATCTGTGTGTGTGTGTGTTTGTGTGTTCCTGTACATGAGTGTGTGTGTGTGTGTGTGTGTGTGTGTGTGTGTGTGTGTGTGTGTGTGTGTGTGTGTGTGTGTGTGTGTGTGTGTGTGTGTGTGTGTGTGTGTGTGTGTGTGTGTGTGTGTGTGTGTGTGTGTGTGTGTGTGTGTGTGTATGTGTGTGCCTGCATGCCTCCATATGTGTATGTACATGCATGCGTTTGTTAATAACTGAGCATATCCTACAGAATACATCCAACAGTTATCTTATGATACTTTAAAAACACTGTTTCCAACACAATAATATGTTTGTATCATAAAAAAGGAAGTGGAGTTAAAATGGGAAAACAAAATGATGTTGGAAGTAGTGTGATTTTAGAGCTCTGACACAGGATGATAAAGAGCTGGTAAGAACAACCAACTGACTGGTGACGTTGCCAGTTGCTCAGCTGATACAAACATGGAACAGCCAGGAAATTGTAAACAATGCACTGACAATGGCTAGTTCATTAATGAAAGCATTACTGTAACTAGGATATATCACACATGAGCTTAATCATCTATGCTCATTTTCACCATCAAGGTCACTATT
>CAXIVS010000548.1:32500-55000 GCA_964035775.1 Osedax frankpressi | reverse complement strand
GACAGACAGACAGACAGACAGACAGACAGACAGACAGACAGACAGACAGACAGACAGACAGACAGACAGACAGACAGACAGACAGACAGACAGACAGAGACAGACAGACAGACAGACAGACAGACAGACAGACAGATAGAGAGCGATAGAAAGACAAAGACAAAGACAGAGAGAGACAGGCAGACAGAAACACAGAGAGAGACAGACAGAGACAGAGACTAGTCTGTTGCCAGCTCACCATGGGTTCTCTGTTCATCTGTTTCTTCGTCTCTCAGTGGAGGAACTGAAGCACTCTCTGAGACTCCTCCTAGTCTACACCCCCTGTGTCAAACACCTCAGCCTCACCAACACTCACTTTTATCACACCTATCTCTTATGCACAACAACTCTAACTTAGGATGGAACTATCGATTACATACAACTATATTCATATAGGACAAACCTGTCGATTACATACAACAACACTCAGGTCAGACATGTCTATTGTATACAAGAAAAGTCAGAGAACAAGTAATAACAGAATAAGTTGTCATCACATAGTGAACTTGTACTATGCTGCATTCTACCATCACATGACGTAGTCACATTTTCCTGTATTCTACTGTCTCATTACTGTCACTGGACCATACTCATTGTCATGTTACTGTCACATTACATACTTACATTATGCCTTTCTCGACTGTCATATTCCTTACTTACATTGTGCCATATTCGACTTACTCTTGCTATACTTACACTGTGGCGTACTCAATTGTCGTATGCCCTACTTACATAGTGCCATACTCTACGGTCACAAGCTATAATTACACCGTGCCATACTCTACTGTCACATGATGTACTTACATTGTGCTGTACTCTATTGTCACATGCCATACTTACATTGTGCTTTAATCTACTCTCTCATGCTGTACTTACATTGTGTCATATGCTACTGTCAAATGCTGTACTTACATTGTGCCGTACTCGACTGATAGACTTCTTTGGTATAAACAACATTATCATCCTATTTGCACACAAAGAAACACAGAAACTTACTTGGATCTCACCTAACCAAAGAGACAAGAAACAAATTTACCACCTTCTCATCAGTGGCAAGTGGCGAAAATCCTTACAAGATGTACGTTTTAGAAGAGGAGCGGATGTTGGCAGCGATCACCACCTTGTTGTCAAACACATCAAACTGAAGCTTAACCCATTAGACCCCACGCGTCCAAAAGCGCCCGGGTGTCTCCTCCCCAGAGCGCCCGAAAGCGTCCGGCGGAGATAAAGCCTCTAACGGTGGCCCCATCTTGCGGATACTTAAGAGACTAATTCCCACTGATTCTTTGATATCTCAGCTATGAATCCTGGGTAATTTTGACATGGGTTTGCATTGAAATTTTTTGAGTTTTTCGTGATTGAAGTTCATCATCTGTGGACCTTCAAAAATGGCGGCGCCTTGGACATCGTATCTGTTTACTACTGATTAAGTTTGTGCTTATATATCGTTGGATTGGACACTTCTGGCATTGAACTGAAGGTAAGTTTACATTACGTACGAAATACAACTGAATGAGCGATAAAATGAATGATCGGAGCTTTGTTTATGTTTCGTTGTCCAGGTTGGGTGACCAGTAGTCGGGTTTTCAGCACCGAAACTGTTGATTATGTGTTTATAAATGAAAATTAGGTGTTTTATTATAACAAATCATTAGGTAACATTGCCAATTTTCCTAATGGTTGACATTTCGTTGTTTCAGGTGTCAAAATACCAGTGATCACAATGTCAACATACACATTGGCATGACACAGAAGTCGCATATAGGATGATGACAACCAAGATAGAAGTCTTGCAAAGCTGTGTTTCCTGTCCATATCCAGACAAAATGAACTGATTTACATAATACCATATCTAAACAAGGCAGAGCATGTGTAAATAGAACAATATAATACATTTTATGTGAATAAAACATGATATATTCTACTGTATTGTTGTCCAGAATAGTAATGTTCTATGTTTGTCACCTATATATAACAACATATGTTTTACCAACATACACCAAAGTTACACCAATTTAAAGATAATTAAATGAACATTAAAATAAACACAACTTGCAATTATAGAAAATCAGTAGTTTTGAAGATACAGCTTAAAATCTGCAAGCACCCCAAACTGGTGAAATCAGTGGCTGCAGCTTGGGGAACAGGAGCACTAGTCAATTTAACCGGCTGGGGTCTAATGGGTTAAGCTATTTCATTTACTCGTAATACGCATGATTAGTATGGCATTCGGCTGATGTTCTTAAATTTACCCGTAGCAATTCCACCCTCCTGCTGAAACAGTAAACTTGGTGAGAGATGCCGTCTACTTCATTCCACACGATCAACTTGGTTGTCAATTCACGATGATGGATCCTTTTCAGCGATGTTTGATGCACTTCCGACTGAGTGTAGCCTCTGACTGCTGTGTCGATGTGGTGAGTATGCTCGCTTTGGATACGCCCCCTCACTTGGATATGCCCCCTCACTGCTCAGCTTGTCTGTGTCCTGTTGACCACAGAAGGGTAGTGAATCACACAAGAGGTCATCATGGCATCAGTTTGGAATGCTATGCCGACTATTGTCACTTCTAAAACTTGTCTTCGATCTTCTAAGGTATCTGTAAAGATGCTTATTTAATTGATGGAAGCATTTTAGCTGTAATTTATTAAATATTTATTAGTTTTAATTAATTAATTAATTTCTAAGTATTACAACTGAATCAACTTCTTTTATGTATTTATTTTGCATTATATTTTTTTATTATAACTGAATGTCATTAAATTATGTATTTATATAGTGAAATTTTTCTTATTTTGTATTATGTTTTATGTTATATACTAAATTGCTGTGGATATGGAACTATACAAAATAAACATTATTATTTCACATCGCAAATTGTGTTTCTTGTACATAGTGTATGAATGGATTAAAGTGGCTTCGTTGATTAATTTAGCTCATCACAAATCAAATTTTTTTGCTCTCCAAATACAAGTGTGTAATCTAAATAAATATATTTAATATATGTCAATGATTTAATGCTGTAAAGTCAACCTTCCGGGGACATGGTTTTTGAGAGAATAAGGAAGTCAACAACAGGAAATAGGATAATCACATCGTGATTCCAGAATATTTCAATTGAATATTATGCAGCAATTAAATAAGTAAGCAGTTTCTCTATTGATTTTATCAAAACTACACTTAAAAATAATCACAGATACAAGCTTGCGTGCGTAGCTTTGTAGATTTGCTTTTCTAAAAAAAATAACTTAACACGAGATGAAAGCAAAATAAATTGCAATCAAGTCCACTTTTGCACCACTGCACTATTACGCCCCAGAATACCATGCTAAGATATCATCACAATCTGTCAGCTTGTCAGCACACCAAGCTGTCAGCATCACTCCCTTACCTGCATATCAAACTCTCCTGCCAGTCGGAGTTCGGGAGTGGTTCAACAGGACGTCACTAGATGGCATAGTCGGTCGATGTGAATCACTTTGGCACAGAACCTGTCGAGATACAATGTCATATAGCAACAACTGTGTCGATTATGAACACAAGTTCATGTTGTAACAAACACTTCTGTTATAGATACATGTGTTACAGATGTAATACTGTTACATACACACTTTTGTGTAGTGCACACTCCTGTGTGTGTTAAAGACATAATCACGTTACAGACACACTTGTGTTACAGACACACCTGGGTTACAGACACACTTGTGTTACAGACACATGTGTTACAGACACACTTGTGTTACAGACACACTTGTGTTACAGACACACGTGTTACAGACACACCTGTGTCACAGACACACTTGTGTTACAGACACATTTGTGTTACAGACACACCTGGGTTACAGACACACTTGTGTTACAGACACACCTGTGTTACAGACACACTTGTGTTACAGACACATGTGTTACAGACACACCTGTGTCACATACACACTTGTGTTACAGACACACATGTGTTACAGACACACCTGTGTCACAGACACACTTGTGTTACAGACACATTTGTGTTACAGACACACCTGGGTTACAGACACACTTGTGTTACAGACACACTTGTGTTACATACACACCTGGGTTACAGACACACTTGTGTTACAGACACACTTGTGTTACATACACATTTGTGTTACAGACACACTTGTGTTACAGACACATATGTGTTACAGACACACTTGTGTTACAGACACACATGTGTTACAGACACACTTGTGTTACAGACACACATGTGTTACAGACACACTTATGTTACAGACACACTTGTGTTAAAAGACACATGTTACATACACATTTGTGTTACAGACAAACTTTTGTTACATTATATAAGTGTAACATATTAACTTGTGTTAGACATTATAAACACACTTGTGTTACAATCATGTCTGTCACACAGACTTGTTTGAACACTGATGCACCCGAACAAATATTGTTGTTTTAACAACTCTAGTGATAATAATAATAATTATGTGTCTTAAGTAATTAAAAGCCAACCAAATCAAAGCGCTTCACATTAGCATGATGTGTTGATTAATAATCTAAAATATAAATGAATTAAATACATAAGCTAAAATAAAATAAATAAACTAAGAAAAAAAATTACTAAGCTAAGATAAATGAATAATAAATACGCTAAGATGAATAAATAAAATAAATAAATTAGGGTTTAAATATACAGCTTCAAACAGAACAATTTAAAACCAGTCAATGCTATAAAACATAAACCAGTGCCATCAAGGCAGGCAGTGCACCCAAAATAGATAAGTTTCGAGTTGTTTCAGGAAAGTTGCCAATCTTCCAGTTGACCACTTCACATATGTCTCTACATAAAAGTTCCACCATTGTGTCAGTGACATCTCTGAGACGTTGACAGAACTAGTCACCTTCAGCTGGTATTGTTGCTCTTCAAAGTAGTTAGTGTTTCCCTTGGCCTTCGCGTCCTGTGGCACTGGGGTGTTGGCCCCACTCCGGATCTGAAACAGAACGCACCAGTCATTGATCGGTTCGTGTTGTAAGTTCACAAAAACATTTCATTAACATGTTTCACTCTCAAGGTTTCACTCTCAAGGTTTCACTCTTAAGGTGACTGACTATAGCAAGAAATTGTCTTTGCAATACACAGTAACAACAAAGTCATGTAATGCTTCACTTTTTTTGCGAGTCTTTATGACCTCACTTAGTGGCCATTGTGACAATGGATGACTGACCACTTGAGGGGACACAGTGACCACAACAACAATCTTATCATTCAAAAGAAATATATCTCGGCCAGAACCAACAGTTGGGGGACACCAGATCCCCATGAACCTTGCCACAGACAACATATATAGTGTTCACTTAATATACCAAGTAATTTTCAGCAATAGTGGTAGCTTCTAGTATTTCTTGCATCAAGCCATTGTTAATATTATTATTTTAACAAGGAGAATAAACCAAGTTTTCCATAAAATATAAAACATAAATTTTGATGACTTTTCTTCATCGCTGGGAAACGATCGTTTAAAAGTGCTACATATCTGAAGAAAAAGACAGAAACACAAGCGTGATGAAGTGTGATGAAGCATGCATGCATGCGAGAGAATTACCACGACGAGGGTGTGTATGACCATGCTCAGATGCTCCTGCAAGTTGTCCTTCTGGTTGTGGAGTTGCTCCAGCTCTGTGGCCGTCTCAATGCAGGATCGCTCCAGCTCCAGCATCCCCCTCCGTCATTTCCTGGGCACAGGGACGATAGAGTGACACACAGATAGGGTGAGAGTGAGAAAAGGTGTGAGTGAGATAAGGTGAGAGCGAGATAGGGTGAGATAGGGTGACAGTGAGATGGGTGTGAGCGAGATAGGGTGTGAGTGAGAGAATGTGTGAGCAAAATATGGTGAGATATGGTGTGAGCGAGATAGGGTGAGATAGGGTGTGAGTGAGATAGGGTGAGATCGGGTGTGAGTGAGATAGGGTGAGATCGGGTGTGAGTGAGATAGGATGAGATATGGTGTGAATGAGATAGGGTGTGAGTGAGATAGTGTGAGAGCGAGATAGGGTGAGATAGGGTGTGAGTGAGATAGGGTGTGAGTGAGATAGGGTGTGAGCAAGATAGGGTGAGAGTGAGATAGGGTGAGATAGGGTGTGAGTGAGATAGGATGAGATATCGTGTGAGTGAGATAGGGTGTGAGTGAGATAGGGTGAGAGTGAGATAGGATGAGAGTGAGATAGGTTGGGAGTGAGATAGGGTGTGAGTGAGATAGGGTGTGAGTGAGATAGGGTGTGAGTGAGATAGGACGAGAGTGAGACAGGGTGTGAGTGAGATAGGGTGCGAGTGAGATAGGGTGAGAGTGAGATAGGTTGAGAGTGAAATAGGGTGTGAGTGAGATAGGGTGAGAGTGAGATAGGGTGAGAGTGAGATAGGTTGAGAGTCAGATAGGGTGTGAGTCAGATAGGGTGTGAGTGAGATAGGGTGAGAGTGAGATAGGGTGTGAGTGAGATAGGGTGTGAGTGAGATACGGTGTGAGCGAGATAGGGTGTGAGTGAGATAGGGTGAGAGGGAGAGAGGGTGAGATAGGGTGTGAGTGAGACAGGATGATATATGGTGTGAGTGAGATAGGGTGTGAGTGAGATAGGATGAGAGTGAGATAGGGTGTCCAGACAATAGGGTGACAGGCTGATGGGGTACCTGGCAATAGGGTAAAATGGTGATAGGGTGTCGTGGCTATTTCCCATTATAAAATCCCCATTACTTCAAAAAGTCAACTATCATCCCTGTTCCCAACCATTCTACAGCCTCTTGTTTAAACGCTTGGTGCTCCAGTTTCTTAATTCAATTATCGATCCACTGCTTGACCAATTTCAGTTTGCATATCGTGAAAACAGATGTTGATGTCTCTCTAGGATTGTTTTATGTTCTCCAACATCTAGACAGAAAACAGCAGTGATGACAACAACGTAAGAGACAACAGCAGTGATGACAACAACATAAGAGACAACAGCAGTGATGACAACAACGTAAGAGACAACAGCAGTGACAGAGGAAGACAAAGAGAAGTGTGAGCCGCAGACCAGGCAGATCAAGAGTGTCACTCACTGTTTTGATATCGTCCTTGAGTTCTCGCAGTGTGTCCTCTAGTTTATGTTCCCGGCTGAACAGTTCCTCCTGGGACTGCAGCTGGAGGGAAGAGACGGATGGGATCAGGGTACAACAGGGACAGACAGGTACATCGGGTCGTTTGGTGGACCACAACCAGCTGTGTTAGGAGCAGAGATGGACAGGTGTGTTGTCAAAAGTACATAAATGTGTTTTGTACATTCATGTGTGTGTGTGTGTGTGTGTGTGTGTGTGTGTGTGTGTGTGTGTGTGTGTGTGTGACTGTACTGTGTGTGTGTGTGTGTGTGTGTGTGTGGTGTGTGTCTGTGTGTATGTATGGGTTTGAGTGTGTGTGTGTGTTTGTGTTTACATGTATGAGTGTGTGTTTGTCTGTGTGTGTGTTGTGTGTGGGGGGTGTGGTGTGAGTGTGTGTATCTGTGTGTATGTATGGGTTTGAGTGTGTGTGTGTTTACATGTATGTGTGTTTTTGTCTGTGTGTGTGTGTGTGTGTGTGTGGTGTGTGTGTGGGGTGGTGGTGTGAGTGTGTGTGCCTGTGTGTATGTATGGGTTTGAATGTGTGTGTGTTTACATGTATAAGTGTGTGTTTGTCTGTGTGTGGTGTGTGTATTGTGTGTGTGTGTGGGGTGGTGGTGTGAGTGTGTGTGCCTGTGTGTATGTATGGGTTTGAATGTGTGTGTGTTTACATGTATAAGTGTGTGTTTGTCTGTGTGTGTGGTGTGTGTGTTGTGTGTGTGGGGTGGTGGTGTGAGTGTGTGTGCCTGTGTGTAGGTATGGGTTTGAATGTGTGTGTGTTTACATGTATGTGTGTGTTTGTCTGTGTGTGTTTGTGTGTGTTTGTGTGTGTGTGTGTGTGTGTGTGTGTGTGTGTGTGTGTGTGTGTGTGTGTGTGTGTGTGTGTGACTGTAGTGTGTGTGTGTGTGTGTGTGTGTGTGTGTGTGTGTGTGTGTGTGTGTGTGTGTGTGTGTGGTGTGTGTATGTGTGTAGGTATGGGTTTGAGTGTGTGTGTGTGTGTGTGTGTGTGTGTTTACATGTATGAATGTGTGTTTGTCTGTGTGTGTGTGTGTGTTGTGTGTGTGTGGGGTGTGGTGTGAGTGTCTGTGTGTATGTATGGGTTTGAGTCTGTGTGTGTTTACATGTATGTGTGTTTTTGTCTGTGTGTGTGTTTGTCTCTGTGTGTGTGTGTGAGTGTGTGTGTGGTGTGTGGGGTGGTGGTGTGAGTGTGTGTGCCTGTGTGTATGTATGGGTTTGAATGTGTGTGTGTTTACATGTATGAGTGGGTGTTTGTCTGTGTGTGTGTGTGTGTGTGTGTGTGTGTGTGTGTGTGGGGTGGTGGTGTGAGTGTGTGTGTGCCTGTGTGTAGGTATGGGTTTGAATGTGTGTGTGTTTACATGTATGTGTGTGTGTGTTTGTCTCTGTGTGTGTGTGTGTGTGTGTGTGTGTGTGTGTGTGTGTGTGTGTATATTTAGATGTGTATGTGTGTTTGTGTACATGTGTGTGCCTGCATATGTGTGTATGTTCCTGCATGTGTTTGTTAATAACTGATAATATGCTACAGCATACATCCAACACTTATGCGACAACACTTTTAAAAACAGTTTCCTACACATTAATATTTTGTGTATCATAAAAAAGAAAATGGAGTGTGAAATAGGAAAAAAATTGTGACAGAAGTAGTGTGATTTTAGAGCTCTGAAACGGGATGATAAAGAGCTTGGTAAGAACTGCCGACTGACCGGTGATGTTGCTGATGGTGGCATCAGTGTATTCTTGGATGCAGAAATGCGACTGGAGATGGTGTTGGAAATGTAATTTTTACAGCTGAATAATACTTCAAACGGATGGATTTAAAGTTATGAATATACAAGTCATGTGTGTAGAAATACGGAGCATCTTGGTCTTTGTTATTCAAGTCTGAAACACGCTCTACCTAGTAACATTAAGATGTCTGCCTCTTTAGCCACCTTCAAGGCAAGCCTAAAGACACAGTTCTTTCTGATGTTCTCGCGACTTAATTTAATGTTTGTGTACGTTTATCGATATTTTATTTAACCTATTTATATATTTATTATACATATAATACATTTATTCTGCTTTAATAATTCGTGTTATTATATTTATATGAAATTTTATTTTTATAATTTTTATGTCACTAGTATATTTGTGTTTTTCTTCTTGTGTCTATTTTATTTTTAGATTTTAATATATGTAAAGCACCACGAACAATTTGAAATTGGATGTGGCGCTATATTAAATAAAATATATTATTATTATAGGTCAGAATGCTTCTCATGGGAATATACAAAATGTTACTCGTCTACTTAGACATTGCTACCACAAATATGACACAGAGCTTGTAACTATAAAATGGGATTAATTTTACATTGAATATCAAATATGCACCAAGATTAACCAGTTAATATTACTAATGAAATCATCAAAGTTGACATATACAGTATTGAATAACAATTACATGATTGGCTTTACATTTATGATGGCTGTTATGGCTACAGTTGTCATAGCAACAGTTATTATGGTTACCATAAGATTTGGGAACACTTGGAAATTGTCTGCATATAAAAATAAAAATGTAACAAAATGTAAAATCAAGCTTTTGAAGTCAAAGCTGTGCACATAATCTGTCGTTGTTATTGTGGTTATTTATAATATGTAGATATCAACAGATGACGAAAGTTTGGTGCCTGAGGTTGAAGCCATATAAGAGGAAATCTTTAGGTCGATACTTTAACCTAATCAAATAATATAGCTATGAAGCCGTTTAAATATGAAGAAGTTTTCAGAAGTGCCCAATTTCTAAAATCGATTGTTTGATGGTGACCTTGGATTAATGCAAACTGCACCAGCTCGCAACTCTATGACAGGAATAATCGTAACGGGGAGATGCAGGGCTTTCTAATGATTTAAAATTTAGTATACAATACTATCAGTGGACGTATACAATACTATCAGTGGAAGTATACAATACTTTCAGCAGAAAAATACAATACTATCAGCGGAAGTATACAATACTATCAGTATACAATACTATCAGTGGAATATACAATACTACATTCAGTGTACATGTATTCTGTTGATGCTACACAACTTTGGTTCAGGGTCAGAGTTCCATTTGTAGACTCCTTTTGAATATTTAAAGAAACAGTAGCTCCATTACAAAAGACCACAGCGCAGACCTTGTAATTGATATCAGTTTGCCTTGACTTGCAAGACAACCCAGTGGTACTTCTTGGCGACATGTTGGTCATAATATATCTGAAATAGACACGAAAACAAAATACTTTTAAGCTATTTCATTTACTCGTAATACGCATGATTAGTATGGCATTCGGCTGATGTTCTTAAATTTACCCGTAGCAATTCCACCCTCCTGCTGAAACAGTAAACTTGGTGAGAGATGCCGTCTACTTCGTTCCACACGATCAACTTGGTTGTCAATTCACGACGATGGATCCTTTTCAGCGATGTTTGATGCACTTCCGACTGAGTGTAGCCTCCGACTGCTGTGTCGATGTGGTTAGTATGCTCGTTTTGGATATGCCCCCTCACTTGGATATGCCCCCTCACTGCTCAGCCTGTCTGTGTCCTGTTGACCACAGAAGGGTAGCGAATCACACAAGAGGTCATCATGGCATCAGTTTGGAATGCTATGCCGACTATTGTCACTTCTAAAACTTGTCTTCGATCTTCTAAGGCATCTGTAAAGATGCTTATTTAATTGATGGAAGCATTTTTGCTGTAATTTATTAAATATTTATTAGTTTTAATTAATTAATAAATTTCTAAGTATTACAACTGAATCAACTTCTTTTATGTATTTATTTTGCATTATAATTTTTTATTATAACTGAATGTCATTAAATTATGTATTTATATGGATAAAAGTGGCTTTGTTGATTAATTTAGCTCATCACAAATCAAAATTTTTTTGCTGTTCAAATACAAGTATGTAATCTAAATAAATATATTTAATATATGTCAATGATTTAATGCTCTAAAGTCAACCTTCCGGGGACATGGTTTCTGAGAGAATAAGGAAGTCAACAACAGGAAATAGGATAATCACATCGTGATTCCAGAATATTTCAATTGAATATTCTGCAGCAATTAAATAAGTAAGCAGTTTCTCTATTGATTTTATCAAAACTACACTTAAAAATAATCACAGATACAAGCTTGCGAGCGTAGCATTGTAGATTTGCTTTTCTAAAAAAATAACTTAACACGAGATGAAAGCAAAATAAATTGCAATCAAGTCCACTTTTGCACCACTGCACTATTACGCCCCAGAATACCATGCTAAGATATCATCACAATCTGTCAGCTTGTCAGCACACCAAGCTGTCAGCATCACTCCCTTACCTGCATATCAAACTCTCCTGCCAGTCGGAGTTCGGGAGTGGTTCAACAGGACGTCACTAGATGGCATAGTCGGTCGATGTGAATCACTTTGGCACAGAACCTGTCGAGATACAATGTCATATAGCAACAACTGTGTCGATTATGAACACAAGTTCATTCTGTAACAAACACTTGTGTTACAGATACACGTGTTACAGATGTAATACTGTTACATACACACTTTTGTGTAGTGCACACTCCTGTGTGTGATAAAGACATAATCACGTTACAGACACACTTGTGTTACAGACACACCTGGGTTACAGACACACTTGTGTTACAGACACACATGTGTTACAGATACACTTGTGTTACAGACACACTTGTGTTAAAAGACACGTGTTACATACACATTTGTATTACAGACAAACTTTTGTTACATTATATAAGTGTAACATATTAACTTGTGTTAGACATTATAGACACACTTGTGTTACAGTCATGTCTGTCACACAGACTTGTTTGAACACTGATGCACCCGAACAAATATTGTTGTTTTGACAACTCTAGTGATAATAATAATAATTATGTGTCTTAAGTAATTAAAAGCCAACCAAATCAAAGCGCTTCACATTAACATGATGTGTTGATTAATAATCTAAAATATAAATGAATTAAATACATAAGCTAAAATCAAATAAATAAACTAAGAAAAAAATTAACTAAGCTAAGATAAATAAATAATAAATACGCTAAGATGAATAAATAAAATAAATAAATTATGGTTTAAATATACAGCTTCAAACAGAACAATTTAAAACCAGTCAATGCTATAAAACATAAACCAGTGCCATCAAGGCAGGCAGTGCACCCAAAATAGATAAGTTTCGAGTTGTTTCAGGAAAGTTGCCAATTTTCCAGTTGACCACTTCACATATGTCTCTACATAAAAGTTCCACCATTGTGTCAGTGACATCTCTGAGACGTTGACAGAACTAGTCACCTTCAGCTGGTATTGTTGCTCTTCAAAGTAGTTAGTGTTTCCCTTTGCCTTCGCGTCCTGTGGCACTGGGGTGTTGGCCCCACTCCGGATCTGAAACAGAACGCACCAGTCATTGATTGGTTCCTGTTGAGAGTTCACAAAAACATTCCATTAACATGTTTCACTCTCAAGGTTTCACTCTTAAGGTGACTGACTATAGCAAGAAATTGTCTTTGCAATACACAGTAACAACAAAGTCATGTAATGCTTCACTTTTTTTGCGAGTCTTTATGACCTCACTTAGTGGCCATTGTGACAATGGATGACTGACCACTTGAGGGGACACAGTGACCACAACAACAATCTTATCATTCAAAAGAAATATATCTCGGCCAGAACCGACAGTTGGGGACACCAGATCCCCATGAACCTTGCCACAGACAACATATATAGTGTTCACTTAATAAACCAAGTAATTTTCAGCAATAGTGGTAGCTTCTAGTATTTCTTGCATCAAGCCATTGTTAATATTATTATTTTAACAAGGAGAATAAACCAAGTTTTCCATAAAATATAAAACATAAATTTTGATGACATTTTTCTTCATCGCTGGGAAACGATCGTTTAAAAGTGCTACAAATCTGAAGAAAAAGACAGAAACACAAGTGTGACGAAGTGTGACGAAGCATGCATGCATGCGAGAGAGTTACCACGACGAGGGTGTGTATGACCATGCTCAGATGCTCCTGCAAGTTGTCCTTCTGGTTGTGGAGTTGCTCCAGCTCTGTGGCCGTCTCAATGCGGGATCGCTCCAGCTCCAGCATCCCCTCCGTCATTTCCTGGGCACAGGGGCGATAGAGTGACACACAGATAGGGTGAGAGTGAGAAAAGGTGTGAGTGAGATAAGGTGAGAGCGAGATAGGGTGAGATAGGGTGACAGTGAGATAGGGTGAGATAGGGTGTGAGTGAGATAGGATGAGATATCGTGTGAGTGAGATAGGGTGTGAGTGAGATAGGGTGAGTGTGAGATAGGATGAGAGTGAGATAGGTTGGGAGTGAGATAGGGTTTGAGTGAGATAGGTTGAGAGTCAGATAGGGTGCGAGTTAGATAGGGTGAGAGCGAGATAGCGTGTGAGTGAGATAGGGTGAGAGTGAGATAGGGTGTGAGTGAGATAGGGTGTGGGTGAGATAGGGTGTGAGTGAGATAGGGTGTGAGCGAGATAGGCTGTGAGTGAGATAGGGTGAGAGCGAGATAGGTTGAGAGTGAGATAGGGTGTGAGTTAGATAGGGTTAGAGTGAGATAGGGTGTGAGTGAGATAGGGTGAGAGTGAGATAGGGTGAGAGTGAGATAGGTTGAGAGTGAGATAGGGTGTGAGTTAGATAGGGTTAGAGTGAGATAGCGTGTGAGTGAGACAGGGTGTGAGCGAGATAGGGTGTGAGCGAGATAGGGTGTGAGTGAGATAGGGTGAGACGGAGAGAGGGTGAGATAGGGTGTGAGTGAGACAGGATGATAAATGGTGTGAGTGAGATAGGGTGTGAGTGAGATAGGATGAGAGTGAGATAGGTTGAGAGTGAGATAGGGTGTCCAGGCAATAGGGTGACAGGCTGATGGGGTACCTGGCAATAGGGTAAAATGGTGATAGGGTGTCGTGACTATTTCCCATTATAAAATCCCCATTACTTCAAAAAGTCAACTATCATCCCTGTTCCCAACCATTCTACAGCCTCTTGTTTAAACGCTTGGTCCTCCAGTTTCTTAATTCAATTATCGATCCACTGCTTGACCAATTTCAGTTTGCATATCGTGAAAATAGATGTTGATGTCTCTCTAGGATTGTTTTATGTTCTCCAACATCTAGGCAGAAAACAGCAGTGATGACAACAACGTAAGAGACAACAGCAGTGATGACAACAACATAAGAGACAACAGCAGTGACAGAGGAAGAGAAAGAGAAGTGTGAGCCACGGACCAGGCAGATCAAGAGTGTCACTCACTGTTTTGATATCGTCCTTGAGTTTTCGCAGTGTGTCCTCCAGTTTATGTTCCCAGCTGGACAGTTACTCCTGGGACTGCGGCTGGAGGGAAGAGACGGATGGGATCAGGCGACAACAGGGACAGACAGGTACATCAGGTCGTTAGGTGGACCACAACCAGCTGTGTCAGGAGCAGAGATGGACAGGTGTGTTGTCAAAAGCACATAAATGTGTTTTGTACATTCGTGTGTGTGTGTGTGTGTGTGTGTGTGTGTGGTGTGTGTGTGTGTGTGTGTGGTGTGTGTGTCTGTGTGTATATATGGGTTTGAGTGTGTGTGTGTGTGTGTGTGTTTACATGTATGAGTGTGTGTTTGTCTGTGTGTGTGTGTGTGTGTTGTGTGTGGGTGTGTGTGTGGTGTGTGTGTGTATGTATGGGTTTGAGTGTGTGTGTGTGTTTATATGTATGTGTGTTTTTGTCTGTGTGTGTGTTTGTCTCTGTGTGTGTGTGGTGTGTGTGTGGGGGGTGGTGGTGGTGTGTGTGTGTGCCTGTGTGTATGTATGGGTTTGAATGTGTGTGTGTTTACATGTATGAGTGTGTGTTTGTCTGTGTGTGTGTGTTGTGTGTGTGTGTGGGGTGGTGGGTGTGTGTGTGTAGAATGGTTGGGAACAGAGATGATAGTTGACTTTTTGAAGTAATGGGGATTTTATTTTGGGAAATAGCCACGACACCCTATCACCATTTTACCCTATTGCCAGGTACCCCATCAGCCTCTCACCCTATTGCCTGGACACCCTATTTCACTCTCAACCTATCTCACTCTCATCCTATCTCACTCACACCCTATCTCACTCACACCATATATCATCCTGTCTCACTCACACCCTATCTCACCCTCTCTCCCTCTCACCCTATCTCACTCACACCCTATCTCGCTCACACCCTATCTCACTCACACCCTATCTCACTCACACCCTATCTCACTCACACCCTATCTCACTCACAACCTCTCTCACTCTCAATCTATCTCACTCTCACCCTATCTCACTCACACGCTATCTCACTCTAACCCTATCTAACTCACACCCTATCTCACTCTCAACCTATCTCACTCTCACCCTATCTCACTCACACCCTATTTCACTCTCAACCTATCTCACTCTCATCCTATCTCACTCGCACCCTGACTCACTCAGTATACATGGATGTTGGATTGTTAACCATTAATACATAAATACATAGCAAACTGTGAATTTTATTATCTCAGTCTATAGCAATAAACAATATAAAGAGAAAATATGCTCACACGCGATACATAAAACACTGGACATAGTTTATCACCTTACAATGTTGTTGCTACGATCTTGTCACATCAACTGCAGTAAGTAATGAATGACCTGTGACAGGTCATATTATCTAGGGTTGATATGGCATCACAATAAAGCAAACTTGAAGTATGCTGTGCAAAGTGTGGACACACAACTTGTAACCACTCACAAACACTATGTCAGTAGACGGTTCAGCAGAATAAAGACATGTCAACTAAATAAAACAGCCCAACAAAATAAAATTAGCCCACCAGAATACAGATGGCCCACTAAACTTAAGATAACCCACCAAAATATATATAGCCCACCAGAATAAAGATAGCCCACCAGAATATAAATAACCCACCAACAGATTAAGTCCACTAGAATAAAGATAGCCCACCAGAATATAGACAACCCACTGGATCTCGCATCAAGTTGGTTTTCAACATTAGCTAACATATGTATAACCACATGGGCAACAGTGAAACCTTACTTAGCCATCGAGACTCTACAAATTCACTTAATGTGTAAATTAAACAGACACTGTACAATGTCATCCATTCTGTGATAAATAACTCCTACATGCAAAGTAACACGTTTAAGAAACTGCAAGACTATCGCATATTTCACATGAATGTTTATACAGTTGTATGTTAAATGAATGTTTAAGTTAACTGTGCACATCCTATAAGACATTTGAGTCAAGCAGCAGCATGGTGAGAACAACATCTCTCTGCTTGCCAGTATCAGCAGTACTCCACAACCATTAACTTTCAGAAAGACTCATATCTGTGACATTTTCAAAACCAATGTCCCTCACAACTGCTGTTAGCAATATAACTTCGGTTGTATTATTCAAACCATATCTCATCCATGGCCAATTGAACACAGTGCAAAAATACAACTATTTACATAATTATATATGTACAAGCAAGTGTTTTCATATTTTATGTACACATCTGGTCTGTGACATGAGTCATTTACAAGTATACACCTCATACAAATTTCTCTGACAACAGAACCATTAGTGAGAGATGCATTTGTAACTTGAATATTTCTTACTTAAAGGGAGGATGCCAGCTCCTCTGCCCAGAATTGGTCAAACAGTAATTTGTAATGGGAACCTACTGTGTGGGAAAGTTAAACATCAAAGGCTATTGTGGTTAACTCTGCTTGCCGTGGCATTACTCCCAATCCATTTTTATTTTGAAACTGGATTCTGTTGATAATTTGAATGAGTTGCAGGCAGAATCTTTCAAATTGCTATTTTGTTTATTCTGAGCTTAATAAAGTAACTAAACACATGTTGTAGTCATAAGAATAAAATAATAAATGAAAAAACCCTAGGAGCTGGTAACCCCACCAGTACTGTAAAATTGTAAAGAATTTTTAATTTCAAAAAAACGGTTGTAGAATGAAGCCCACTACACAAAAATAGAATGGGAAAATATATATATTACGCATTCAGACTTCAACGTTACTCACCAGCATGAGAGATGAGAAAATAATCAACAGAGCTATTCAGGAATCATTCTGACGGACTAGGAACAATTTAAACATTGACTTGGTTAGTACTCGAGTAATAGATCACTTACATTGTCCCAGATCATTTGGGCATATATATAGGTAAGTCAACAATGAGGATCTCTTATACATATACCAGTTTTGTGATTGCCATGGGATTGTGTGCAAACATAGCTAATCACCATGGCAATATGTCGGCATAGCAAACCTTGCATAGCAAGCCTTGATAGAAGAGGGTCCAACATCATGACCACATCACCATGGCAACAGGTCAGAGTTATCATCTTGTTAGAACTTGCACCACTTTGACACTGTTTAAGCCTGCAACCCACTGCCAAATGTTAATGCATGCAACATGCTGACACTGTTAGAGCTTGCAACACACTGACATTGTGAGAGCCTGCAACACACTTACAAATGTTAATGAGTGCAACACACTGACATTGTGACAGCTTGCAACACACTGACACTGTTAGAGATTGCAACATACTGACATTTTGGCAGCCTGAAAAACACTGACGCTTTTATAACCTGCAATATGTGACATTGTTTGAGCCTGCAACACTGACACGGACAGATCCTGCAACACATTGACACCTTTATAGCCTGTAACTACAAAGACTCCTCTAAAACAGTGGTAGGTGCTATTGAGGAGCCACATTTAGAAATTTACCACATAGCTGAATCTGTACATCACCACAATCAAATTATTCCAGAAAAAAACAACACAATGTAAACAACTGATTATGTCTACATCTGTGTGTGTGTGTGGTGTGTGTGTGTGTGTGTGTGTGTGTGTGTGTGTGTGTGTGTGTGTGTGTGTGTGTGTGTGTGTGTGTGTGTGTGTGTTTGTGTGTTCCTGTACATGTGTGTGCATTTAGTTGTGTGTGTGTGTGTGTGTGTGTGTGTGTGTGTGTGTGTGTGTGTGTGTGTGTGTGTGTGTGTGTGTGTGTGTGTGTGTGTGTGTGTGTGTGTGTGTGTGTGTGTGTGTGTGTGTGTGTGTGTGTGTGTGTGTGTGTTTGTGTACATGTGTGTGCCTGCATGCCTCCATATGTGTATGTACATGCATGCGTTTGTTAATAACTGAGCATATCCTACAGAATACATCCAACAGTTATCTTATGACACTTTAAAAACACTGTTTCCAACACAATAATATTTTTGTATCATAAGAAAGGAAGTGGAGTTAAAATGGGAAAACAAAATGATGTTGGAAGTAGTGTGATTTTAGAGCTCTGACACAGGATGATAGAGCTGGTAAGAACAGCCAACTGACTGGTGATGTTGCCAGTTGCTCAGCTGATACAAACACGGAACAGCCAGGAAATTGTAAACAATGCACTGACAATAGCTAGTTCATTAATGAAAGCATTACTGTAACTAGGATGTATCACACATGAGCTTAATCATCTATGCTCATTTTCACCATCAAGGTCACTATTAAAGTCACATTTGGGATTGGTAAAAAAATGAGTAGATTAGCAAGCTGATCAGAATCTGTATCCATTAGTATTGTGTTTTGTAAATTATTTGGCACTAGAACATTATTCTGTCATTAGATGAGTAACAATATATCTAGAAAGTCTGTCACCATAGCATCATTCTGTTATGCAATGTATAATGACATTAACATCTCTGTAGTTGCCACAGTCACTTGCTGTCTGTCTGTCTGTCTGTCTGGCAGGCAGGCAGGCAGGCAGGCAGGCAGGCAGGCAGGCAGGCAGGCAGGCAGGCAGGCAGGCAGGCAGGCAGGCAGGCAGGCAGGCAGGCAGGCAGGCAGGCAGGCAGGCAGGCAGGCAGGCAGGCAGGCAGGCAGGCAGGCAGGCAGGCAGGCAAGGCAGAGAAAAACAGAGAAGAGAGACAGAGAGACAGAGAGACTAGTCTGTTGCCAGATCAACATGGATTCTCTGTTCATCACGAGCACCACTTGTTTCTTCGCCTAACAGTGGAGGAACTGAAATACCCCCTGAGACTCCTCCTATTCTACACCCCCTGTGCCAATCACCTCAGCTTTGGCACTGCCATCTCTGAACACAGCAACACTCACTTTCATCACACCTATCTTTAATGTACAACAATTCTAACATAGGATGGAACTATCTATTACATACAACTATATAGATATCGGACAAACCTGTCGATTATATACAACAATACTCAGGTCAGACATGTCTACTGCATACAAGAAAAGTCAGAGAACAAGTAATAACAGAATAAGTTGTCATCACATAATGAACTTGTACTGTGCTGCACTCTCTATCATCACATGACGTAGTCACATTTTCCCCATATACTACCGTCTCATTACTGTCACATGGTGTACTCACACTGGACCATACTCATTGTCATGTTACTGTCACATGAATAATTACATTATTCCTTTCTCGAATGTTATATGCCTTACTTACATTGTGCCATATTCGACTGACGCGTGCTGTACTTACACTGTGTCGTACTCGAATGTCATATGCCATAGTTACATAGTGCCATACTCTACGGTCACAAGGTATAATTACATTGTGCCATACTCTACTGTCACATAATGTACTTACATTACAGAAAAGGAGTGGATGTTGGCAGCACTCACCACCTTGTTACTGCACACATTAAACTGCAGATTAAAAGAACAGAAACGCCGATTAGGCTGTTGAAATGGTTCGATATATCCAAGGTGAAAGATTCTGGCATTAGACCAGTAGTGCAATACTAGGACAGAAAGAGGAAACAAAAAGACTATAAAATTAATGACTCTACAAACATGAAATCTGTAACGAAATGATCCAAGTTTTTCTTACAATGTTTACACAGTACAGTACCTATAGCAATGCCTCATGTGTGGTTAATAATTACATATGTGTATGTGAAATTTGGTTTGATCACTCCCTTACAGTATTTGAGATCTTTCAAGCTTGCCTGAGTGCATCTTAAACATTGCATTACCATAACACATCCATAGACAGAAACACAAATTTCTCTTTGCGGTGAATTTGTGTGTGGTGTGTGTAGTGTGTGTGGTGTGTATGTGTGTATGTATGTGTGTGTTTGTGTGTTTGCGGTGTGGTATATGTATGGAGTGTGCTTGTAGAAGTACGTGTATATGTATGTGAAATACTATGACATTGCTTGATTGAATAATACAGTCGCGCCTCGTTATAACACGATAGTTGTGGTCCACGAAATGGAACCGCGTTGTAAGCTAGGCGCGTTATAGATTATATTCCGCCAGGGGCGCCACCACCCCCAAAACCCCACAACAGCAACCAAAGCCAATGTGCTGGTTGCGCGGTGTATGCGTGATTTATAAAACTTACTGACATTGAAACCAACGTAAATGTGTATTACGTTAAAATAATATACACTGTCGAATGTTGAACTGAGTAAATCATGCGAATGGTGTACAGTTTTGAAATAAATTCAGAGCAAACGCGCCTCGTCTGGCGATGCGAACTGAGGCGGAGCGATAACACAGTACGCGGTCGTGGTCTAAAATAACCTTGAACTCAGCAGCCGAAATGCACAAATGAATTGACATGTTGCCGAAGTCGGTCAAATATTAATACTTATACTAATTGCGCTCACTGTTGGCTTAATTTCATATTTTAATCAATCCCAAAATATAAATTTAGATCGCACATTTACCGTGCCGATTTATAATGCAATTCACGGTGTTTCGATGCTACTGCGGTTCACACGCAGTAGACGAATTCGTATATTTGTGCACAAGTAAATGTTTTTTCGTATACATAGTGAAGAAAACATAACATAACTTTAGCCTGCCATTTCAGTACCATAATTATTTTTTGTCACCGCCCTATTCGTAAGCAATTTAATTGCCATTTACAAGCCGGCGAAGGCAAACGTTCGCGGAAGCCACAGTGAATGGGCGTCTTCCCCGAAGCCACAGCGAACTGGCAGGAGACAAACGCGATTGATATCGGCGCAAACAAACAGGACTTTGTACCAAATTTACTGTGCCTAAAGTTAATTAAATGCAATCAAAGGAATTGGTAACGTTTTAAACAAACACTTAAGAAATTACCACACAAACCAAGAGCTGGTTACACAATAGATCGGTTTGAAAAAAGATTGGATTGGTGCCGCGAAGCCGACGGCAGAGCAGAAGCCAGGGGCACAACAAACAACGAACTCAGCAATGCAGTTGTACTTCTGTGTTAAATTTCTTAATATCAATAAATTGTTTCTAGATACACCTGTACAAGACAAACATGAGGACTTCGTAAAAAAATAAGTGACAGTTAATTACAGCGTTATTGTTAGCTGTAGCGCCCATTTCCCCCCGGCGGCCGAAAATTGGGGGTACATGACCGACCACGTTATAGCCGATTCACGTTATAGCGAGTCGCGTTATAGCGAAAGTATTTGAATACAATGGCCACTTTAAAATAGGATCAATGTAGAAATGCACAAAGTAGTGTCTTCATCAGGGTCACACTGTTGGTGTCAACCCTTTCAAGAGACTGACCAGCTCCAGATGTGACAATTCTTATTTACCTAGTCTCTTTCTCTTTTTCGAGGGAAACGAATTCTTGTGGGGCACCATAACATTGGGGTTATCCTCCAGTACTCACACATTCTACAAACACAGAGGAGATTCATCATTCAACTTAGTACACCATACCGTGTCACACTGTGACACCATGTCACACTGTCACTGCACTGGCTGGAAGCAGCCACAGTTAACAGCTTTCTTGACAGTGTGACATCACATCACAGAAACAGTTGTGAGAGGGAGGGAGGGACACAATATGGGAAAGGGACATAGAAAGGGACACTGAAAAGGACAGGGTAAGGGAGAGGATGAGGAAGAGAGAGGGAGAGGGAGAGGGACAGGGACAGGGAGAGGGACAGGGAGAGGGAGGGGGAGGGGGAGGGGGAGGGGGAGGGGGAGGGGGAGGGGGAGGGAGAGGGAGAGGGAGAGGGAGAGGGAGAGGGAGAGGGAGAGGGAGAGGGAGAGGGAGAGGAGAGGGAGAGGGAGAGGGAGAGGGAGAGGGAGAGGGAGAGGGAGAGGGAGAGGGAGAGGGAGAGGGAGAGGGAGAGGGAGAGGGAGAGGGAGAGGGAGAGGGAGAGAGAGAGCGAGAGCGAGAGAGAGAGGGACAGTCAGACAGACAGAGAGATAGAGAGCGAGAGAAAGACAGAGACAGAGAGGCAGACAGAAACACAGAGAGAGACAGACAGAGACAGAGACTAGTCTGTTGCCAGCTCACCATGG
>CAXIVS010000548.1:0-27500 GCA_964035775.1 Osedax frankpressi | reverse complement strand
CCTGGTAGACTCTCTCTTTAAGTGACATGTACAGTCACTGACGTACAGTCACTGACAGTAATCTTTGTGCCCTCGGTTGTCTAGAAGGCTAAACATATCATAATCAAAATATTTCTTAAGACAAACAAATCTTGTTATGCATGATCAATCACTTAAGAAGATAAACAATTTAAGAGAACAATTGCAGGAATTGCTAAGCCCATAGCTAAGGCTAATTCAATAACTAAATTATAAGGAAGGCAGAGTCCCAACCCAATTTTTACAAAAACACTACTATATTTCATTAGAACATCTTGCACTAGGGCCAACACCAGTCACTAATTATAGACTCATAGGCCTATCAGAGGGAGGAAGCCATTATCATCTTGGTGTCTTAGACTTAGCCTTAATTCTTAGACAAGCCAATTGTTGCTTTCTCAATGTCTCTTACTTGACCTAGCTGAATTAAACGGAGTGCTGATGTATTTGAACTGAAAATTTGACTACTGCTAACCACATCAAATGTCAACCCTTCGTCAGTGCAATAATGGGTGTAATAATCTCCTTGATGTTTTACATGGCCGAGCTACTGCTAACTAGTTTAAGCTTGAAGGCATGATCTAGGTACTTTCTAAAACTACTTCCCTTATAATAAGTCCTTGACTATTATTCATGTATCTATTCCTTGATTATAGACTAACAATTTAATTTGGGATTTCATTAGTTAAATAACAGAAAAATGTGTGTACTATGCTGGTCTGGACAGGTTTATGCCAATTACACATTACAATGTCTAGTGCAGATAAGACACAGTTAATGAATATTTAACATCTGGATAAGTCGATCACTATTTTATTCTTTAGAGTTTGAAGAGCATGAATGTTGAGCAAATGTGATAGCAAAATTAAGGCATACTGGTTGGAATACTGTACCGTATTTCAAAGTGTATGGTTTTAAATGGAAAGAAAAACACTGTTGTCATTAAAAATGTAAATATGCTTTTTGCATGCACAATTTGAATGATGACGAGGCATGTTGCCAATGGTAATTTCTAATTGCATATTGTGTACTTCTGAAATCTCACAATTACTGATAGCTGCCATACCTATCCTACCTTTAAACCTTTAGTCTTTACTGTAAAGTTCACAATTAGTCAAAATATTAATCTTAAAGCATGCTGCATTAAAATCATGCTTGACATCATACCCACAGATCACCAAAAAATCTTCTAAATACTTGATGTTTTCATCACTTGCAAGAACAATGTGATAATTATTATTTAAGTTACTATTTCGCATTTCATTTTCCAGAAATGTGTTGGCGTTCGTCCCGCGTTGTATATTAATATTATATAATAATATTGCAAATATTTCGCCAAAAATGTTGTAATGTAAGGGATACAGATTTTTAATATCGCTATACTTTTGCAAAAATTTCTTCATAAATTGGAAAAATCGGCATGTTTGATTGATGTGTTCGACTCGAAGCGACGCAGGCTGTCCACCATACGACATGTACTACATCAGAACATAATGTTAGTATATTGTTACTGGTAGTGGTATGCTGGCTAATACATATACGAGCGCACGTGACATAGACGGAGACGACAGAAGTCAAGTGTGGCGACACCGTATGTTGATATTCCTAACATGAATGCATACTTTTACCTGGTAATCATTTTAAAGCTTATATGTCAACGATGTATCAATTCATATATATTCGTTAAGAACCATTTATTGGCTGTAAAAGGTGAATATGCTACATGTAAGGCTGTACTTACGAACCTTGTCGATGTCAATCATAAAGGGCAAAATAATCATCCGGGAAGGTACGTACCAGCTGAAAAGGGGTTATAACACTATTTTTACTCACTCATCACATTATAATATTATATGCCTGCCACAATTGTACTATTTACTGCATTTCATTAACGTAGAATTTCCACACGAATGGTAACACTATTTTAAATTATGCATTGTTTTATCCCCTGGGTAAATAACTTAAAATATGTATGATATATAATTATAATTTTTCAAATTATAGTCAGCCTTGACTCTGCAAACCGGGTAAAAGCACAAAAATACATCAATATAAAAATGTTGTCATCAGAAAATAAACTTCACACGGCCTAAATGCAAACTTTTGGACAACTATTCACCGGTCTTCTCGAGGTAAGATTTTGAAGTGTAAGATTACCTTGGCGAATGCCACTGGTAGAAATTTTAACACATCGTCTACGGTAGACTAAAGCTCGACCTGAACACTATCTGTACGATCTGGGTAAGATGTTTGAAAATTAGCATTATTAATTGCTTTGAGTTTTATATTGTAGAAACCATTAAATAAATATTATATTGGAGATGAGTTGATGTGTATAATTTGTGTGTATGTACAATTTGCTTGTTTGCATTCTTTGAAACAGAAAAAAATTGAAATCTCTTTAGACTATATAGTTTTAATTTAATTTACTTTGAAATGGTTACACACATCTATAACAATAATATTAATATTATGTATATTTGATTGTTTTATCATAACTATTTTACCTTAAATTGTTATGTTGTATATACAGCACATACTAACTTATACTTAGGCTTGTTTGCTCGCTGAGAGCATATATAGCATAAACCATGGTTTCCCACTAATGTCGGTTTGCAGCCATTTTCTTGCTATGTCTGCCGGTGTATCCCATCTGCTTTTCCATTGTCTTGCATTACAATTAACAAAACTAAAATGTCATAATTGCAGGGGCGCATTACGCAGGATTGATCGTTGTGGAATTCCAAACGGGAATCATTGTAAACGTGGATGTTGCATGCCAGCATTCATTTTATATGCTGGCATGCAACATCCACGTTTGTATAATATATAATTGTATAATGTGATATTTTTTCTTCAGGTAATGAGAACCCCCTGTGTAATTATGGTGTATGGTGTACGTATGGCATAGACTTTCAATGTGTAATGGTATATTTAATTTACCATAGTACGAACTAATTAATTTATGACTATTATATCCGTGACTATATATGACTATATATAGTTTAGCCGAATTGCTCATCCATGCTTGGGGAAAGGAGTCAGCTATGCAAAAACATTTCTATAATTAAGTTCTACACCAGCCGGAAGAATGTGGAAAAAGTCTTAGTCCATAGACAACTAGGTGTCAGCACAAATACATGCTAAACTGAAGGAGATATGGTTTCACAAACAAACGAAAAACAAATAAACCATCAACCAAAAATCAAGCAAACAAACATACGTGCACACACATAAACACTGTTTTATAACATTAATTTGTGTTAGTATTGACCTTTTAAAAGTAGCTAATTCCATTATTATATTCTCCTTAAAGAAAAATTAATGTGGGGGGTGAGAACCTCCGCCCCGCTTCAGCACTACCCGTACACACCGCCTATCCCCTGACTCGCGGTCTAGGAAAGAAAGACCGGACGAGACGGGAAGGTCGGAGGGGGGTCGGGTTTCGTTGGAAAGTATTCGTCGCCTGGAAATATTTGTCGCTGTTTTGTGTTTATGATTTAATAACATATCTCCACGCCCACTGCAGTCGTACTAATACCAACCCGCTCTAGTATAAAAAACGAACCTGAATAGCAACGCGTCGAAACATAGCGATTCCATCAGCGTACAGGACGACCACGTGAGGCATCTGAAATGCAAAGATAACCAGTCATTATTTAACTAATTAATGTTGTCAATACACCAGTATCAATATTTAGTTAAAGCTATGATAGGCTTCTAGATAAACAGTAACCAAGACTGAAAGACCGAAACAGATATAAGATTTCTATAAAGTACTAGCCATCATAATCTTACCTTGCAATGTGGATGCGCCGACCGTGGAGTACTGTGTCAATGGCTGCACTCCATACTCATCCATGTTTTTGGGCGTCGACAACGGGGTGCTTTGCGTTTTGAATCTGAAGTGACACCCCCTCCGCATAGATATTCCGCCCTACAAGTGTTGAAGTTGTGAACGTCGTCGTGATCATATTTCAATAGCAATTCCCACTCCCTGTCTTGTCTTCCGATATGAGTAAGGGTCGACAGCGAAAATGGAAACATCGCCGCAATTTTCTTTAACAATACCCCGTAATTGTTACCCTCCCTCGACATTCCGATGTCGCATCGTGAAGACGCTCCGGGTCAGTCCACCCAATTTCAAGAAAATGTCTCCTCCATATATAATACACTGTCTTGTGTATTCCAGAAGATGGTCGTCCCTCCATAAAACTTCTCAAGACCCGCCCCTGTAACCCGTGTATATAACAACTTTAAAATATTCTGGCTCCAACTATAAAGTATTCTGGCTCCTATGGTTGGGAGGAGAGTAAACTCCTTTCACTGTTGAAGCACTGGGAAATCACATCTCCTCCTTCCAGAAATAGGTTGGAAGTTCGGTGGTCATCCCTTACTATATCTTCCCATCCCTTACAATCCACTGTGTGTGTGTGCTTGTGTGTGTGTGTGTGTGTGTGTGTGTGTGTGTGTGTGTGTGTGTGTGTGTGTGTGTGTGTGTCTGTGTGTGTGTGTGTGTGTGTGTGTGTGTGTGTGTCTATGTGTTTATATGATTTTGACCTGTTTACAATTAATTATTGACTATTGCTTCTAATATCCATACCAGTGGAGTGTTAGAAAATGTACTTTGTAAATTGTATGCATGTACTCAACTTCTTATATGGCCAACCCTTCAGCAAACCCAAAGTGACCTTATAAGGCAGATGGCCTCTGGTGAGGGGAACCATCGGTAAATGCCCCTGTTTCAAGGCAAACTGGTCGCTCCTTTCTAAGCACACACATATGTTGTCAACATTCGAGACATTTAACATTGCAACAATACCGTCTATGTGATGTGTTGTCAAGAATGACGATCGAGTTTGTATGGTAGGCCTTGTTAATATGTTTTTGACTTGTGGTTAAAGATTGCAGTTTTTGACTTTCGATTGGCTGAAGTACATATATAAATGTATAATACACATGGTTATATCAGCGTTCGGCGAGTTTGTAAACACGATCCGGTTGAATGAGTGTGAATAGATGCGGCCGGCCGAAACAAGAGACAAGTTGCTGCGCTGATCGAAGCGACATCGGTCGCTGGCGCTCCTGTACATGTTGCGTAATTTTGTACCGGACGACGGTCGTGGGGCGTGGCAGAGACTGGCTGTCCACGCACGTGTGACTGTCTGTCGAACGATCATGGGATATGCCGATTATGTTGCGCGGAGCAAGTGAAACTCGAAAGAAGCGCCTTTAACATGTTCTCTAAGCTGATACAGTTCTAAGCAATAGCTTAATTTGAAAGAAATGATCTTACTAATAACATTGAAAGTCTTCGAAAAGACATCGATTGACGGCTTGTCTCTCCGACTAGATTACCCGGACGTGAACCAGTACCATGACATTTAAGGTGGGTAAAGGCGGAGCAGAAGTATATACTCTTTAACTGTATACCTAGCCAATACACTGCTAAGAAGGTCTACTTGGCTGTATGCTCTTTAATTAATTGCTGAAGTTTGACAAATAGAGATTATATTTTAGTTCTAATATCTACAATATTAAGACCTTCGTCAGCAAATGTGTTTAATAGTGATTCCCTTTTCAAAGCCTTGGGTTTACTGTGCCAAATAAATGGATATGCCATTTTTTTCAATGTTTCCACCTTGTTTGGTAGTGAGGTAAGACTCCCTATGTACCAAATGGAGCCGCACAGCACAAATTGCAGGGTGATACTTTATAAGTTGACACATTTGTCTGAGGAAGAGATACTGCTCTATATAAGAAGTTAGTTACCTTTACCTTTTTAACTGAACACCCACGCCAACGTCCAAGCCACACCCCAAAGGTTTTCCCTTTTTGAGATTGGCGAAATGTCAACCCTACATATCGCTCCACACAGGTAGGCAAAATTGTCTCTTTGCTTAAGCTTCTTCCCATCCAGGTGTATTTACAGCTCTTTCCTTCTAAATCCCACCCACATTACCTCCGTCTTCACCAAGCGTACTCTCAATCCATGTCTGCTGAAAATATCTTTCCACTTTATCAACTGTTCTTGGAGATTTGGTTCCCCATCTTCCACCACCTGCGTACAATTTTTTTTTGGAATATGACTTATTCAAATCTTTCTGCTTATCAGTTCCACCACAGCGATAAAAACAATGGGGTCAAGGCGCTCCCATGTATGAGGCCAACATTTACTTTGGACTCTCCTTACACCCCCGGTCCACACAGCTCCCTGCTCTTCGTTTCCCCTGCACAAATCTGACCTCCCCCTGGGACCCCCATCCACATCAGTGTTCCCATTGTCATTTCTCTTGAGATTGTAGCATAGGCCTTCTCCAGTGGCCGGTTGCACGACACGCACCCAAGTTAGGCGGTAAAATTACCCCCATCTCTCTAGGTGTCACCTAGCTGGGTGACCGTGCACAATAGCCACCCAGATGCCGCCCAACTAGGGGATACCGACACTAGTAACCAATAAGCGGATTGCCGCGTTTTGAGAACAAATCTTCCCAGAATTCAGTTCACCTCAGACAGTCCTCATGGTGGAAGCAGTGAGACAACAGCGACATTATAAGGACAACCTTTCTCATGCTGAGATTATGGCCTTAATGCAGGCGTACGGCCAAATATAAGAACTGTTACAAGGCCGATTGAAATCAACCTTGTCCAACAGGGACATAACAAGGGATGGAATGCTGTGATGGCAGAGGTCAACGCTCTATCGACGACGTTGCGGAGTGTCGAGGACCTAAAAAAAACTGGCAATGACCTCATTTATTTTTCTGTTGATCAATATTTGAATAAAAGTGAATTTAAAATTGCATAACTGTGTTATTTATATAACTATTAAAATATTGTTCGCAATGTTTTGAAATGCATTGAATGAAGTAATAAATTTGCAATATTTTTTTTTCATACTAATTAATTCAGTTAACTAGTTACTATTACCTAAGAAGTTCACCAAGTTAACAGACCAACACATTCTAATTAAGACCAGCAGAGTTCATAAATATGAAGATATTTATACATATTATGCAGTGTGCATAACCACATTTATTATGAGAATAAATATATATTAACTAGTCATGTAGTAATAAATAAATAAATTAGTTAATACGTAATAATTAGCAAGAAACGGTTTTTGTAAAATGCCACAATGTCCATGAATATATGTTTATATAAATATACAATTTGTAAAAAAAATGCAATTGTGGTAAGAGGTATAATTTAATAGTTATGTAATATCAATAAATTAATCAATATTCGTATATAGACCAATATAAAAACAAAAGGCCACAATGTCCATGGTTATAAAGATAATAAAACATATTATTATGCAATGTGTATAACTACATTAACAGAAAGTTACAAATATAAATAAATAAATAATGTAATAATAATTTAATTAATTAGTCAATATGTTATAAGAAGCACGCCACTTTGATAGATCTACACATCTTAGTAAAAGGCCAATAATGTCCATATTTATGAAGATATACATACTGTCACTATGAACTATGTACAATCACGTATACAGTAATAATAAATGCAAAGAAAAAATCATTTAATAATAATAGCAATTTAATTTGTCAATATTTAGTAATTACCATTCAACATTGACAGACTGACATGTAGGTAAACACCCTTATGTCCACGATTATGCGGACAGTCGTAGAATTTACACAAGCAGTAAACCACTGCTGTCATTGATACAATGCGCTGTGAGTCACCCAGCTGCAGTTGGGGCTGCTTCGAGTTGCCCCAGAAAGTTCCGCCTAACTTGTGACATAACCCAGCTGGGTGTGTGTCATGCAACCGCTCCAACTGGCAAGGTGTCACCTAGGTGTTATTTGCCATAACTTGGGTGTGTTTTGGACTTGGGTGTGTGTGTCATGCACCTGGCCACAGGTCTATCAATCTAATTGCCATATCCTCCTGTCCTTCCAGTTTATTCTCAACTAGCTACCTCAGGGCAAACATCCCATCGGTTGTTCCTCTTCCTTGTCTAAACTCCAGCTGTTCTTCGCCGATTCCCCTTACACTACAGCGCTTATTCTGCCATCCACGATTCTTACCAGAAACTTCAACATATGGCTTAGCAACGTAGCACCTCTATTTATCCTGGGTCATGCACATCTCCCTTTCTTTTCTATATTCGTACTATCAGCCCCATTCTTCATTCCCCTCTCTCTTGCAGGTGTTCAGCAATTAATTTGTCGATCATATTCCAACTCGCTGAGCCACAGCCACCATTTCTACTCGCACTTCATCAATGCCTGTTCATCATTCAGACTAGGCCTACAAGATAAACAATAAGAATGGCCAGGCTGTGACAAGTTTCATAAAGCTAACAGTACCTCCCACCACTTAAAACCCTTTACTGCGAAGCATGTCACTTGGGAAGATTATATATATATTTTTCAACCACAACAATTACGAATTACACATCACAATGTTGGAGGAAAGGGGTATGTTTCAACACTCACACACGCACGTAAGCACACACACACACACACACACACACACACACACACACACACACACCACACACACACCACACACACACCACACACACACACACACACACACACACACACACACACACACACACACACACACACACACACACACACACACACACACACACACACACACACACACACACACACACACACACACACACACACACACACACACACACACACACACACACACACACACACACACACACACACACACACACACACACACACACACACAACCGTTGTGATTATTATTTAAACTGTTCCTTGTGGACTTTAGCAAATATATGAAGAAAGGCATAATAATAAATGAGTGGCGTTGCAATCCCTTATCGTTCTGATGCGCAATGTGTCAGAGTGAACAAGTTGGTTGTTTGTCTCTGTCTGTCTTCCTGTTGATTTCACATCCCCCCATCGCTTCCTTTAAACATACCAAATATTTTCTATCTCCCTTCCTCCCTGACTGGCCGCCACTCTCCCTCTCACTCTCCCTCACTTTCTTTATCCTCTACTATTTCCCTTATCACTGTCTCTCTACACCCGTCTTCCTCCATACTTTATTCCACCAATCCTTTTCACCCCGCCAGCCGCAATTCAGTACGGTCATGGGTATTTGCACATTCGACAAGAAGGGTGAAACTACTTGTGCAAAGCAACCGGGTTTTGTCCGTCGGTAATACCTGTCATGTTTCATTGTCAATTAACACAGACAATGGAAAGCTTCACTACCGTGGACATTCTTAGCCTGACGTGCGGGCTCCGACAATGGTATGTTCTTGGTCCCCCGCAAGACAACGTATGATTAGTAACATCTGTCGCGTTGCACCTGAGAGTTGCTACAAACAAATGACTTAAGCGTTCGTTCGAAAGCATGGATTCGTCGAAGTGCAGTTCTAGTCGAAATGCAGTTCTTCTGGTTTTCAGTACAAGACCAACTTTACGTGTTTATGGATGATTCGTGTTGGGTCGGGTGCAGTGTATCGTATAATATACAGCAAACGATACACATTTGACGCTTTGACAGTTGTTCTCGAATGAGCTGCACATGTTGCACTTTGGGAGTCATCAAACATTGGGATATAAAATCAGACGCCAAAAAAGAGAGCGACGACTGCTATACAGAGCTTTAAGGTAGACTATGTGTGTAATGTTGTTGTATTTAAAACGGCAATGTGCAACTGTTGGTAGAACATTACATATATTGCCACGTGGTACAGTGTCGACATTCTATATTGCTAACCAGTATAGTAAAACCAGCACGCATACGGAATACTAAAATTATTATCATTATGCATAAATGTTAGCGTCACTCTACAATGAATATAATTACGCAGATAACCCATTTCTCGTTAATCAAAACATAACTTGGGAACATATTTGATATGTAATGAATATATGCACTTGTGATTTGCATCGATATAAATCGTAGCTGAGCATTGTATTTATTTATTAAATAAAATAACAAATAACTAATAGGTTTTAATGCATCTGTTTATTATCTTAAATTATGAATTATCGTATATCAATGCGGGTATCTGTATCTGCGTTTAAACATAATGCCTTGTTTAATGTTATGAAGGAGAAAACGTCGGCGATGTGTGCGCCATATTGTTGCCCAACTTCCGGTATTCATACCATAAATCTGCATTAGTCAAAATTAATAATTATAGTTATGCGTGTTAACATGTTTGATGTATCATATGATGTAGCATAACATATAAGCAGAGTTTTAATGTAATAAGCAGAGTTTTAATGTAATGCTACAACATAAATCACGTCAGATATATCAGCTTACGTGTCTTACAAGTTGACACCACAATTTCACCAGCTAAGGCTGGGCATGGGTTTATAAGCAAATAAAATGGCTATCTTTATTGACTGAGTGTTTCAACCGCACGTGGCGGAAGGGGGTACCAGTGACGCTCGCACGAGTGAGCGTCACAACCGGTCTGGCGCACCGGGGCTTGGGCTAGGTATTTCCCTCCCATAGGGAACACTTCCGGCGGAAGTCGGTCAGTTGTGAGGGAGTTTGGATTGTGACTAACCTTGCCACAGGAAAGTTCCGAGGAGCAACCAATGAGGTATCTCTGGCCCTAGTAGTGCATTAGATTGTACTATAGGCTATGTACCCAGTGTCTCCCACTTCCTCATTCCCTCTCACTTTTTCTTTTTCAAAGTTTTTCTTTCAAACAGTCTGTTATTGTTACTGTATATTATGAATATTAATTAAATTCAAAGCTTGTATTGTGTTCTATTCAAGTGTTTTAACAGCGTTTTATGTTTAACTTTAACAAGTATTTTCTGTTGTTTTAATCGTGCACAACTCAGCTTCACGGTAAGCTTTAGTTAATTTGTTGCACGTACAGAAAACTATAATTATTATTAATAAAAGTTACAAAAATGCTGCAACTATTTTAAATTGTGAAAGAGTTAATAGCATACATTATATGATAACTATTTTATTCATCGTAAATACAATCGTTTTACTATTTAAATATACTACGACGTCTTTAATCGTCAATAAGTTAATAAATCTAATTACAATATATTGATAATAATATATTCAATGTATGAATAAATAACTGCGATCATTCAATGTTAAGATACTTGTTAATATTGGTTTGCCTTTATTTATACATGTATATGTTATCTAGTATAACCTTTGGTTATAATATTTTCAATGAGATATTTATTAATGTTAAATTTATAGATTTTTTAAATAATTAAGAAACACAGTAATTACAAATACAACAACCCAATCAGTATAATCGCGTACATTACCACCCCTTCATACGTGTACACAACACGTGACAAAGTACCTGCATCAGTAAAACAACAATCACAACGAAAATATCGAACATATCTTCAACTTACATATTTTCCTTTTCATTATATCAGAAGAATTTTGTTCACTTGCATAGTATAGGGTAATGTCGATTCAGTGCTGTGTGTGGCAGGTTCATACCCTGTTGGTGTTCCTTATGCAAACACTACATGTTGTGTGCACACACATTGATTCCATTTCATAAGTTTAGCTGGTTTTGTGATATTTTAGAATTGCATTGAACTACTTGTGTGTGTGTGTGTATTTGTGTGTGTATATATATATATATATATATATATATATATATATATACATACATAAGCAGGAATATGAATTGTTTCTTTGTAAATGTTGTGCATACTGATTGCAAAAAAATTGGGATTAATATCCAACTCACAGAAGTACGACGTAAGACCTACATGTGGGCTGTAGAAGAAGGCAGATAACATGTTTCATGCTGGCAGCGCCATACGGCCAGCGTCAGAGTACTGACAGGTTATCAAGTTACACAACAATCATCACTCTTGCAAAGGTGAGCGTCGAATATGTTGAGGACTACAGTAGCGCTATCAAAGTATGGTAGTTGCAAGAAGTCAAGGATGTAAGTAAGGCCCATATGCCAGGGGTGGACCATGTGCTGAAGAAACCTTGTTTCAGACTGCTGCTATAGGGAAAATGGAGACTTCAATCCGACATATCATGATTGGCTGGCGAGAGAGAGAGAGAGAGAGAGAGAGAGGGAGAGGGAGAGGGAGAGGGAGAGGGAGAGGGAGAGGGAGAGGGAGAGGGAGAGGGAGAGGGAGAGGGAGAGGGAGAGGGAGAGGGAGAGGGAGAGGGAGAGGGAGAGAGATGGGGGTAATGTACGTGTCAGAAGAGTGACGGTTAACGTGGCTGAAGATAGACACAGAGAGGCTGTAGACCCAACAGAAGAGAGTAAAGTGGGTGAGTGTGGCTGAAGAGAAAAAGCGAGAGTGAGAGAGAAAGGAAGGGAGGTGGCGTCCACAACAGAAGATAGTAAAATGGGTGAGTGTGGCTGAAGAGAGAGAGAGCGAGAGAGCGCGCGCGCGAGAGAGAGAGAGAGAGAGAGAGAGAGAGAGAGAGAGAAAGAGAGCGAGAGAAAGAGAGAGAGATGGGGGTAGAGTACGTGTCTGAAGATAGACACAGAGAGGCTGTAGACCCAACAGAAGAGAGTAAAGTGGGTGAGTGTGGCTGAAGAGAGAAAGCGAGAGTGTGTGAGAGAGAGAGAGAGAGAGAGAGAGACAGAGAGACAGAGAGACAGAGAGACAGAGAGACAGAGAGACAGTGTACATGTTTGAAAGGTGACGGTTAACGTGGCTGAAGAAAGATAGAGAGGGAGAGAGAAAGACAGAGAGGTTGCGTCCAAAACAGAAGACAGTAAAGTGGGTGAGGGTGGCTGGTGATAGCGAGAGAGTGAGCGAGAGAAAGAGACGGGGATAGTTTTCATGTCTGAAGAGTGACAGTGAACGTGTCTGAAGAGAGCGAGGGAGAGAGATAAATAGGAGATAGAGACAGAGAATGAGGTAGAGAGATAGATAGATTATGAATGTTGGTGAAGAGAAGGATATGAAGAATGTACCTGAAAAGAATGTACATGAAAAGAAAGAGATGGTGAACACATCTAAAGTAAATGACATTGTGAATGCGGCTGTGATGGCACAGATTAATATTAACTTGGCTTAAACCATCTGCTGACAACTTGTGAAACCGTCCATATGCACGAACCTGTAAGTATGCATGTTTTTCTTAGTGCATATGTATGTTGCTGCGTGCTACTAAGGTTTTATCACACAGCAGTGTGGCACTATGGTATGCGTTTAATAATCTTTTTTGTATCTACAAGGTAATGTTTTGCCATTTATGGAATGGTTCGACAATTATGATTCAGTCAGTTTGAATCTTTCTTCCAAGGGAGTGGAAATATTTGTGTAAATAGCACGTGAACATTCACAGCAGAGAGATTAGAGAATAAATATAAAACGAATAGTAATTATTATGTTACGCTTGATCTAATTTCTTAGTTACTCTATGCTACATTTAAATAACAAATATCCATATAAATGAAACCATGATCATACATTCTTAAATCCCCTCCACCTATATATATATATATATATATATATATATATATATATATATATATATATATATATATATAAGTCTAAAGGCAGCTTATGTCGACCAGTGCCTAGAGGACCGGCTTATGTAGACCAGGCATATATTTTTATTTAGTATATTTTTCAAAGATGTAAAACTGGAACATTGTTTCTAATACTAATGTTTAACACATAATGAAAGTTCATCAAAATATTTCAGTAAATAAGGTATATGCAAAAAAATCGGTCTACATAAAACCGCGTATGCATAGATGCCGATTTATGTAGACCGGAGCAACGCCGGAAGCTGCATATATTTAGTTAGCCTTTTTTGCGGTAGACCGCCGAATCTAGTGAACAGTAAAACAGTGTTGCGAAATGTAAACTAAGTCGAAGCCCAAGTTATATTTGATCATGGAATGTATCGATGCGATAACAACAAAGACCAACATTTTATAGACAGTATTGTGCATAAGAAAAACAGCATTGCCGACGGGGGAATATTTCATACGAGAACGATCTTATTCACGAAACCGAGTCGAACGACACAGTCACAGATCTATCAATAGTAAAACGTTACAACATCCGAAGGCGATACAAATTATTGGGATTGTTTATACTATGGACATTATTGTGGACTATATTTAGTAAGTCTGGCTTGTATGAACATTATTATAATAAGCGGAAAATATACGGACACATACGATGCATGATATTTCCGTTTACTCTGTGCCTGTTCAGTTTGTTGGCTGAATCTTTGAAACGAATTAATTCGCTTGCCTGCTATCATAGCGGTCGGTGTACGTAGGAGCATTCCATCCACACCTATAATAATTACGTTTTTCACTTTTCGTAAGAGTTGGTATTATCGGTATTACAAGTAAGCTGTGCGATAGTTACATATACATTGATGTTTACGACTACATACAACGGTTACATCCTTAGGTTTAGCCGTTAGGCATAGCAACAATCCGTAGTATATATGCTGACGTTTAAGTTTCGAAATCCAAGAGCTACAGTACACATTTAATGAATTGTCTCCACAGTTCTTAAGAATTTGTGTTATCAGGATATATTAAAAGTCAGCTGAACGAGAGTTACGCATACATACATGTATATGCATGTCAACGATTACGTATAACGGTGCATATATTGCCTATGGCCATAATCCGTAGTGTATCTAGTAACGTTTAAAAATCCAAGAGAATCCAGGCTCATCATAAGCCTCCAGTTACATAGGCCTACACCATTTGGACCTCCATCTACAACCCTCAAGATCCAACAAATAACCTTCACATACACTTATCTGAGAACCAACTGGACCCATCCATTAAAATTCAGGTTCACCAAAAAAGTCCAACTGCATACATTTAATACATACGTATAATCTGGGGAGACTGTCGGGAATGCCGAGTTTCATAACAAATTCAAGAGAGGTGGCAGGCTTTTTTAAGTTTGCTTAAAAAAATATGTTGTAATAGTAGCGTAGATGGAGTAGCGTATATGTAGTGAAATAACGCAGTGGCCAGAGCGTCAGACTATCGACTAAGAGAACCTGGGTTTGAATCCTGTGCTACCTTGTTACACATTGGACAAGTTTGATCACTCTACATTGCTTCTGTTTACTGAGCTATATGAATGAGCATCTAGCTATAGACAGTGGTGGGTATTTGTGTATGAACAGTCTTTGCGCATTAATTACAGCATCGCCGAGCTTCTCAGAGAAACAGGTCTGCCAGGGAGTAAAGTGTAAAGCCCTTTGAGCAATCCTGAGGATTGGATACTGTGATATTGAAGAATACACTAATATAGCTAGTTAAAAAACAAGTTAGCTTTCAAACAATTATGCCTAGCTTAGGAGCCCATGTCGCTTGTTTACCATAATGGCACAGCCAATGGCATTTTAAGGATAATTGTATAAGATGAATGCCCATGATAATAATGTTGTATCATCATTTTTGATTACACACATAGAAAATTTACCATCATTAATGGTATATGTCTACACAATTGTGTATCACTTGTCTTCTTAAGGTAGTCGTGAAGGAATCCTCTCAGTACTTTCTACGATATAAAACATTAAAAGTAACTGAGCACCTATCGCTTATAGTTTAGTTATTACTGGTGTCCTGGCATTCATTATTAACTCGTGTTCTGTGTCTGTTGTATTGTATAAAGTTCAAGTATAATTGTGGGAATTAGTTCAACAAATTATTTAAGAGAAGATTACTTTCAATGAATTCAATCGCTCGTATGTTAATTCAAACAGTCATTTATTTAACACAAAACAGTATGTCATTGTATGCTGTTTGCAAGTCACCAATATCAGAACAATGCATGCAGAGAAACATCAAAGGCTATTGTGGTTAACTCTGCTTGCCTTGGCATTACTCCCAATCCATTTTTATTTTGAAACTGGATGTTCTGTTTATAATTTGAATGAGTTGCAGGCAGAATCTTTCAAATTGCTATTTTGTTTATTCTGAGCTTAATAAAGTAACTAAACACATGTTGTAGTCATAAGAATAAAATAGTAAATGAAAAAACCCTAGGAGCTGGTAACCCCACCAGTACTGTAAAATTGTAAAGAATTTGTAATTTCAAAAAACGGTTGTAGAATGAAGCCCACTACACAAAAATAGAATGGGAAAATATATATAATTACGCATTCAGACTTCAACGTTACTTACCAGCATGAGAGATGAGCAAATAATCAACAGAACTATTCAGGAATCATTCTGACGGACTAGGAACAATTTAAACATTGACTTGGTTAGTACTCGAGTAATAGATCACTTACATTGTCCCAGATCATTGAGGCATATATATAGGTAAGTCAAAAAAGAGGATCTCTTATACATATACCAGTTTTGTGATTGCCATGGGATTGTGTGCAAACATAGCTAATCACCATGGCAATATGTCGGCATAGCAAACCTTGCATAGCAAGCCTTGATAGAAGAGGGTCCAACATCATGACCACATCACCATGGCAACAGGTCAGAGTTATCATCTTGTTAGAACTTGCACCACTTTGACACTGTTTAAGCCTGCAACCCACTGCCAAATGTTAATGCATGCAACATGCTGACACTGTTAGAGCTTGCAACACACTGACATTGTGACAGCTTGCAACACACTGACACTGTTAGAGTTTGCAACATACTGACATTTTGGCAGCCTGAAAAACACTGACACTTTTATAACCTGCAATATGTGACATTGTTTGAGCCTGCAACACTGACACGGACAGATCCTGCAACACATTGACACCTTTATAGCCTGTAACTACAAAGACTCCTCTAAAACAGTGGTAGGTGCTATTGAGGAGCCACATTTAGCAATTATTCCAGAAAAAACAACACAATGTAAACAACTGATTATGTCTACATCTGTGTGTGTGTGTGTGTGTGTGTGTGTGTGTGTGTGTGTGTGTGTGTGTGTGTGTGTGTGTGTGTGTGTGTGTGTGTGTGTGTGTGTGTGTGTGTGTGTGTGTGTGTGTGTGTGTGTGTTTGTGTGTTTGTGTGTTCCTGTACATGTGTGTGCATTTAGTTGTATGTGTATGTGTGTGTGTATGTGTGTGTGTGTGTGTGTGTGTGTGTGTGTGTGTGTGTGTGTGTGTGTGTGTGTGTGTGTGTGTGTGTGTACATGTGTGTGCCTGCATGCCTAAATATGTGTATGTACATGCATGCGTTTGTTAATAACTGAGCATATCCTACAGAATACATCCAATAGTTATTTTATGACACTTTAAAAACACTGTTTCCAACACAATAATATTTTTGTATCATAAGAAAGGAAGTGGAGTTAAAATGGGAAAAGAAAATGATGTTGGAAGTAGTGTGATTTTAGAGCTCTGACACAGGATGATAAAGAGCTGGTAAGAACAGCCAACTGACTGGTGATGTTGCCAGTTGCTCAGCTGATACAAACACGGAACAGCCAGGAAATTGTAAACAATGCATTGACAATAGCTAGTTCATTAATGAAAGCATTACTGTAACTAGGATGTATCACACATGAGCTTAATCATCTATGCTCATTTTCACCATCAAGGTCACTATTAAAGTCACATTTGGGATTGGTAAAAAATGAGTAGATTAGCAAGCTGATCAGAATCTGTATCCATTAGTATTGTGTTTTGTAAATTATTTGGCACTAGAACATTATTCTGTCATTAGATGAGTAACAATATATCTAGAAAGTCTGTCACCATAGCATCATTCTGTTATGCAATGTATAATGACATTGACATCTCTGTAGTTGCCACAGTCACTTGCTGTCTGTCTGTCTGTCTGTCTGTCTGTCTGTCTGTCTGTCTGTCTGTCTGTCTGTCTGTCTGTCTGTCTCTCTGGCAGGCAGGCAGGCAGGCAGGCAGGCAGGCAGGCAGGCAGGCAGGCAGGCAGGCAGGCAGGCAGGCAGGCAGGCAGGCAGGCAGGCAGGCAGGCAGGCAGGCAGGCAGGCAGACAGGCAGAGAAAAACAGAGAGAGACAGAGAGACAGAGAGACTATTCTGTTGCCAGATCAACATGGGTTCTCTGTTCATCACGAGCACCACTTGTTTCTTCGCCTAACAGTGGAGGAACTGAAATACCCCCTGAGACTCCTCCTAGTCTACACCCCCTGTGCCAATCACCTCAGCTTTGGCACTGCCATCTCTGAACACAGCAACACTCACTTTCATCACACCTATCTTTAATGTACAACAATTCTAACATAGGATGGAACTATCTATTACATACAACTATATAGATATCGGACAAACCTGTCGATTATATACAACAATACTCAGGTCAGACATGTCTACTGCATACAAGAAAAGTCAGAGAACAAGTAATAACAGAATAAGTTGTCATCACATAATGAACTTGTACTGTGCTGCACTCTCTATCATCACATGACAATAGTCACATTTTCCCATATTCTACCGTCTCATTACTGTCACATTGTGTACTCACATTGTGTGTCACGTTACTGTCACATGAATGATTACATTATGCCTTTCTCGAATGTTATATGCCTTACATACATTGTGCCGTATTTGACTGACTCGTGCTGTACTTACACTGTGTCGTACTCGAATGTCATATGCCATACTTACATAGTGCCATCCTCTACGGTCACAAGGTATAATTACATTGTGCCATACTCTACTGTTACATGGTGAACTTACATTGTGCTGTACTCTACTGTCACATGATGTACTTAAATTGTGCAGCACTCTACTGTCACATGCCATGCTTACATTGTGCCTTATTCTATTCTTCTCTCAAGCTGTACTTACATTGTGTCATATGCTACTGTCACATGCTGTACTTACATTGTGCCGTACTCGACTGATAGAATTCTGTGGTACTAACAACTTCGTCACCCTATTTGCATACAAAGAAATACACAAACTTACTTGGATCTCACCTAACCAAAGAGACAAGAAACAAATTGACCACCTTCTCATCACTGGCAAGTGGCAACATCATCTACCGCCACCTTATGACTTACCTTGAAGAATACAACATCCTAACAGACCTTAACCACGGCTTCACAGCAGGCTTTTCATGTGAAACACAACTTCTAACCACTATGCATGACCTATTCTCCTTCTTCGACACCGGAACCCAGACAGACATGGCAGTGTTAGATTTTAGCAAGGCATTTGACACCGTTCCCCACTCAAAACTCCTTACAAAAGTATCCCATTATGGAATCGGAGGCACAATACTTGAATGGCTAAACCAATTCCTGACTGGAAGAACAATGAAAGTCGTACTCGACGGTAAAATGTCGAGAGAAATACCCGTTGATTCTGGCGTCCCACAAGGCACAGTCTTAGGCCCTTTGCTCTTCTTGTGTCACATAAATGACTTACCAACCTCTATCAAATCTCAAGTCCGCCTCTTTGCAGACGATTGCCTATTATACAGGAAAATACAGACATTCAACGACCATATTTTGCTACAGAAGGACTTAACGCAACTTAGGAAGAGGGCAAATACCTGGGGGATGAGTTTTAATACAACCAAATGTCACATCCTAAGCATAAAAAATAAAACACAATTCCTCTATAGCCTAAACAATTAAACTCTGGAATATGTAACTACCAACCCGTACCTTGGCATCACCATATCTAATGACTTAAAGTGGCACTCACACATTTCTACAATAACCAAAAAAGCAAATAGCACACTTGGCTTCCTAAGACGAAATATACGCAGATGCCCCATTAACAGCAAACGGACGGCATACATTGCCCTTGTGCGCGCTGTCTTAGAATACGGAGCCATAGTGTGGGACCCATACCATCGGGGGGACATAGACAAATTAGAACAAATTCAACACCGTGCAGCTCGCTTCATCACTGGAAACTACCGCTCTAGACACCCAGGATCTGTCACAACCATGCTCACCAACCTTAACCTCGACACATTAGACAATAGACGACGCGACCAAAGACAAAAATTCATGTACAGAACTGTTAGAGGATCTATCCCAGCTCTCCCCACTGAAACATTCTTCCGGCCCCAAAAAACAAACTAAAGACACATTAAGCCTAAACACTTCCCCGACCATGTATCCGCAAATTTTGTCTAACAACTAACAACCAGCAACACCAGATGTTCTATAGTACCCACAGCCGATACGATTATCAAAACAAACATATACATTCCATTTGCAAAATCTTTATAATAATTCAATTTGAGTACTTTCAGAAATAAAATGTATTAATACAAGTTTAGGAATGCGTGCTCTTGCTCATTAATAACTTGTAACTGTTTTGTACTGAAAGCTATAGTAATGCAGGACCAAAAGTATTAGGGCGACACCAAATATCAGGGTTAGGGCGACGCCGATGCATGTGTGTGTGTGTGTGTGTGTGTGTGTGTGTGTGTGTGTGTGTGTGTGTGTGTGTGTGTGTGTGTGTGTGTGTGTGTGTGTGTGTGTGTGTGTGTGTGTGTGTGTGTGTGTGTGTGTGTGTGTGTGTGTGTGTGTGTGTGTGTGTGTGTGTGTGTGTGTGTGTGTGTGTGTGTGTGTGTGTGTGTGTGTTCAGCGGTCGTCAGCGTCCTTGACGCGAAGGCGATTGGCTTGAGGATTCCATCAGTAGATTGCACCAGCACAGCACCGATTCCGTAACTGCTTGCATCCGCACTCACTACCGTCGGTTTCGTTGAGTCGTAGTAGGACAACGTCGGTGTAGTCGTCAACAGTTCTTTCGTCTTATCAAACGAAGCTTGTTGTGCCTTGTCCCATGACCAGACGACATCAGACTTGAGTAAGTCAGTCATCGGTTTCATCACTGACGACATATCGTACACGAACTTGGCCAGGTACTGAAACATACCCAACACTGTTCTCAGTTCGCTAACGTTGTTCGGATGTGACAGTTCCAGTAGAGCTTCAACCCTCCCTGAATCTGGCTTGATGCCATCACCCCAACCAGGTGGCCAAAATACGTCAGTTCGGTTTTTCTGAAGACGCATTTCTTTGGGTTGAGTTTCAGGCCCGCGTCGTTGATTATCCTTAGGACAGCATTGTGACGGGCGTCGTGTTCTTCCCTGTTACGATCATGAACCAGTATGTCGTCCATGATCACTTCTACCCGTCCAGTCCTTCGAGTAGTGTCGACATCTTGCGTTGGAATATCTCGGGGGCGGAGGAAATTTCAAATGGCAGTCTGCAAATGCCATAACGTCCAAATGGTGTTTTGATGATAGTCAACAATTGGCTGTCTTCGTCGATCTGGATTTGCCAAAACCCGCTTGCGCGTCTAGAGTCGAGAACACTTTCGACTCGGCAAGTTTAGGCGCTATATCTTCCAGCGAATGAAGGATATGGTGTTCACGTCGAACTGCTGTATTCAGTTGCTTCAAGTCGACGCAGATACGCACAGCTCCGGTTTTCTTGATGACCGGAACCATCGCAGCGCACCAATCCGTTGGTTCTGTCACATATCTGATCTCTCCTGACTCAACCATGTTATTGAGTTCTGGTAGAGTAATTTCCCATCGAGTAGATGACGGCAGTCTCACGAGTAAAATCCACTGATGTGCCCCAGCTAACCATAATGGTTGCCATTTATATCGAACTGTACAGTACAGTGTAATTGTAACACTGAAATTTGTGTTTTGTGGGAGAAGCGACAAATCGTTGTATAATGTATTTAACTCAAGTTATAGTCTTGAGTGCTATTTTGGTTAAATGCTAGTGAAGTAGTGATATATGTGTCACTAGGATTCAGCACTGATTTACACGATGTTGACGTGAACATTAATAGGGTCCCTTGGATGACACTATGTTATGATAAATGTCACTGGTTTTATTGAGTTATATAGAAGAATACTTTTGTCCTTCAGCATGATTGCTGCACTGATGATTTGGCAGTAGAAGCATGTGTTCCTGACGTCGGACTGTGGACAGGTACTTATGTTTGATTGAGTCGTGCATTTCTATATTATATTTGCAATTTTGGGTGTGCGTATGTACTTGTCTTAGAGTTTGATTATTGCCACCAAAGTCACGCAGTATTAATTACTTAATGCAATACGTAGGTTTTGCGTTATTTATTCAGTTAATTGCCAGTATTGGCATGTTGGTTTAATTGTTGCACTTAAGTAGTGTGTGCAGAGTTGAATCTTCTTTCGTGATATTGTTGTATATTGTACTGTATGTAATGATGCCTGTGCTGACTGTGATTTGTGGTTGTTGGAAGGTTTTGTTTTGTTTCCTTGTTCTTCGTACATGCAATAAAGACATAAAGACGAATTGTGAACTGTGACAGCTCGAGTTTTGCGTCCTTGACACACACACACACACACACACGCACGCACGCACGCACGCACGCACGCACGCACGCACGCACGCACGCACGCACGCACGCACACACACACACACACACACACACACCGTGTGAACTATATAGATGTATAAACATGTAAACTATTATATATAACAATTTCTGGCAGTCAGCTTTTATTATTTTATATTTGACTTCACTCTCGGAGCCTACGTTGACCATAAATCCTTCTGGGTCCGCTGCTGAAATGGGGTATTTAAACTGCGATATTCAAACATCCCAGTACGTAATAGGAAGAACTAGGAAGTCTTTTCATTATTGACAAGGCTTATTATGGACTGGTTTGCGGGAACCCTATTAAACACCATAAAATCGGAGGGCAGAGAGAGATGACGAATAATTGTACCGAAAGACCTTTGCTTGCATTTTTACTATAGCACGTCGTACGTCACGCGATATAACGCATAACGTAATATCCTCGTTTATAATACCGCGGGAATTATGCAACGCGATGATTGGCTTAAGCTCCGTCTAACCGGTTGTTGACGTCATGAAACGTCACGGTAACAACGAGTTGGCGGTTAAGAATTTCACAACAATCGCAAAAGCCAAAGACGTATCGAGAATGACACCGAAGAAGCGATACCAACAACTGTTCACGATGTCAGAACAGTTCGTACGCTGGCGACAGGACGGCACAGGCTACGACATCGGTACCGCCAAACCGGGCGATTCGCTACGACCCCTTCGATGTCAGCCAATGCCTGTCTACCGAGGAGGGAGGGACACGTGAAGGCACTGCCGGAGTGTGGAGAGCAGCCGTTGACGCAGTACTCCACGGTCGGCGCATCCACATTCCGAGGTAAGATTTTCTCGTACTTTGTTGAAATATTGACATTTATTCCCTCTTTTCGGTTTCGGTGTTATCTTTGTGTACTGCCTCAAAGTTAAACAAAATAATTATCGGTTATCTTTGAATTCCAGGTGCCTCACGTGTCCGTCCCGTTCGCCGACGAAATTGCTCCGACGAGTTGTTTTTATAAAAAAGTAAGGTTTTAAAATAATTGTTCGACCATAATTTATTGCTATGAGTAGGAGAACGTCCTGAGTTCCGCGGTGGGGTTATCGGGGAGACTCGGGGGTTGGGAGGCGGGGTTCGGGGCGTAATTTTCCAGAGGAGACAGCATGCAGTGCCAGTAGATATGACGAAAATATCTTGTTAAGCGTTAAGGAAACTTCTCGGGATCGAGGGTGGGGTCGGTACCGGAGAAATTGTCACTGGAGGTCCGCACACATCCAGATAGTGACGACTGTAGTGGATAGTTGGGCCAATGTTGTTAATTTCAGTGAGACTATACTTTTAATTTACTACGGCTGTGAAAGTTTGATCGCTTGTTCAATGTCTAGTTTTCTTTTCGGAGCAACCGGAAGTTAACGTGACGATCGACCAGTGGGGACAACTGAATCAACGACCCACGAACTGCGATCGTACCTCGCCGGCACCGACGGCTAGACGCGTTCATGGACCGACGGCCGTCGCGCGAAACGTCACTCGCTGTCGTCACAACACAACACGCGTGCGCCGGAACAATACATGTCCGTTAGCGGTGACCAAGAAGCGTTCGCTCCCGACCGGACTGCACTAAACAAACATTCAGTCGAATACGCGCCGACCAACCAACGTCAAGCGAGAAGTCCGTTGCTGGTAGCCTGACACAGCTGCCAGGTTGCGTAGACAAGACACACGTCTATCAAGACACACGTATATCACACGTCTATCACGTCTATCAAGCAACGCATGGGCAGATCAAAACTTCCGGCGCTGACAGAAAACTGGACATTTGCTGCCATCTATGAATATGATCGGAAAACCTGCTAACTGTTTTATCAAAACATTAGATTACAAAAAGACAATGCGTTGCCATGGTAACAGTAACGCTCGTTGACGCGAACAATGAGATCACGTGGACTCTGATCGTTCTCAGTTAATAAATAGTTTATGCTCCATTAACCGTGAAAAAATTTGTTGATATCGTTCTATCTAGTTGCGACTATTCTCAGGCATCCCAGATAAGTACTGATCCAGCCGATAGAAATGGTATCGATAGGTCCGTATTATACATCACCGAAGTTATAGTTATATAGTGCCTAGTGCTTAGCTGCCTGCACCATTTCACATCAGATAATGGCCTGTCTATATTAGTATGTACCTCCTCACATCAAGTTTTGTAATGTTGTAGAGTAACTATTAATTTCAAGATGTTTGCTAGAAAAAGGACACCACCCAGACTGTGATAGTTATTACTTACTGTCGAATGCCTTTTCGACCACTTCCATGCTTTCGGGAGATAACCCATCTGTACAGAAACACATTTAGATGTTACAGAACAAAATCTTAGTATACGTACACCCCGGTACTTTATTGCACTACGCTACATTTAGTATAGAAAACAAAGCACGTAAATACACGTGTGTACCGTTACGATAAATCTTCGAAAGGTATTTTTATGCAGGATAACATAGTTGGTGATGACTTGCAGTTTCACAGCGTAATCAAAATCGTGCATTAGTTATGAGAACTACGATGTGTTAGGAATAAGAAGTAATGATTGGTGTAATAAAGAACTATCGATAAGTCGAAGGCTTACTTGTCCATTTGCCATCTGGAGCTAAACCATTGGATGGCAATCTTGTCCAATCTAGTTAAAGTACCAAGATAAGACGAGACCGTACCTTTGTATAGGGTGGTATTGAGCATGGCATAATTCCGTTGTGACCTCTGTTGATGAGTTGATATGCATTTAGTGGATGGCTCACATAGCTGACGGCCTCGTCTCTGTTCTTGGCAGTCACCAAGTGTTGTGTCAGTTCTTTTAGTATTCTGGAAAACCACAATTCGTCTAGTGAAACGTAATAACAATAACGACTTCTTTTGCGTCAATATCCTCGAAGATCAAGCTCAGTTGAAGCTCTGTAACATGCTTCCGCTTGAATAAATCGTGGTGTCATATCACGGTGCCCGACACATTTCTCGCATCTAGGAGAAACTTGGCAGCAAATCAAAGAATAGCTAGTAAGGTCGTCGGACGGACGACACCTGCAATATCTGGCATCACTTGTCTCTATGTTATTTTCAAACATATTTTAGTGACAGCTACTTATTTATTCCAATATGGGATTATACAAACTCATTATGGACAAGGGGAAGTTATAGGACGATCGAGGGAGCACACGTGTCCCTGTAGTCGCGTGTATACACAGCGCTGCCGATGTGATGCTCTGTCGAGGTGAAGTAATTCCGCTGTGACACGTCGCAAATAGCCAGCGGGCCTTGTTGCCAGCCAACAATGACGGATATAGCCACACTCTCGATCTGTTTCTCGTCCGAAACTTGTACAATATGGCTGCATAGAAGTGGACGTAATTGTCCTTGAAACAACTGGCTGCGGGAAACAATGGGCGAAAGAGTGTTCATCGGCTTCCCTACCATCGATATACTGAACTGGTCCGTCTTCGTTGTCAACAATCTGCATCTAAAACCGAAAAAGAAAGTCTCAATCGCCACACGGAAGATCGTAGACCATCTTGAAGTATTGCATGTATGTGGTGGTGAACCGTCTCATGTGCTGGTTTGGCCCGATTATGGTGGCAACTGCCAAACATTAAATAATACAGCAGCTTGTAAAGTATCGTACATATAGTTTATTTTTATAACTTGTTCGGTAATAAATAGTTTCAATGATACCTGATAGAGCGATCGTCTCATCTTTGATAATTTGAATTTCCGTTGGGAGTATCCGAACGCACTAAGTATGCATACATTTTCGTAACTGATCCATTTAAAATTAATTTTGGGTGAAATAGAGCAATTGTAAGAACATGTGTGCACATACGGGCGGAGCTGTGTTGTGAAGAGAGCTGAGCCGTATCTTCAACATAACACGACACCGAAATGGGACGTGTTGACAGTTTTCGAGGCGACGTTTCCAATTTCTCTGTCGTCGGATATTGACATCGGAAGACAAGACGGGGGCGCTGCATTGGAGGGTAGTGGTAGTGTTCATGGCGACGTTTACAACTGAAGAATATTCACGGCGGAACGTGTAGATGTGATGGGGGCACTTCACCTTCGAAGCGTACATGGGCTACGTTATTCTAATGAAAACATTGAGAGGCACAATTGCAACGATCTATCCCTCAACACACCCTAGATATGTTTATAGTGTAGGCCTACGAACCCAAATATATATGTCCGTAGCCTCGATTACGCAGGCTCCGTGAGGTGGCAGCCCTTTTCAGCCCCTCAACTCTGCCTGGGAAAGTAATGGGCTGCAGTTGTAACCGCCATGGCGGCCTTACCCCAGATTAGGGTAGAGATGCTGATTGGTTCTCAGGCCGAATTTGAAATAACACATTAAATAAATATGCCTTTTATAAGGTAATGTTGTATTATAAAAATATTCAAAATTAAACTTACATTAACACAAATAATAAAAAAATTAAAATGTGTAATTGTTTATAAAATCGGAATTACGGCAGGATTAGCCAGTATCCGTGAGGTGGCAGTATTGGTTAGCCCACACGGATAGCATTCAAACGCCGGTAAAATCACCAGACTGTCTTCTCGGCATAGTTGCGCAACCGACCGATAGTCGGTTAAGCGAGACTAATCCGTCCAAAGATGCATAACCATAGTCCAAGTGGTCTTGCTCGTCATTCTGTCCAGCGTCGTCATTTAGCTCGGGTCTATCTGTAAGTCTGTATAGGCTTCGTTCAACTGAACAACGCTTGGAAAGAAACAATAGGTATACACTTGTTTCATTTTTTTTCAGCTTTATTACTTAACAGAATGATACATCGAATGACTAAAACACACCGTCAACAATCAACCAGCCATTTAGATTAGATATGAAACATATCTGGTTAAAATAACTGACAGTTGAAGACGGTGGGTAAGCCATGGAAGGAATCTGCAAGCCGGCGAACCTCCAACCCCTTTCGGGGAGGAGGAAGTCTGATTTCCCAGTGCTTCAACAGCGAAAGGAGTTTACTCTCCTGCCGACCATGGTTACCGAAAAGAAATTACACCCTAACATTTAACGTCCGATAATTGGACGGCAGCCGCGTCATTAACTTGAATTGAATCCGGCGTCTCTTCCCTTGCGTTCAATATGAAAGCCTCTTCGGGTTCCAATCCGATGGCCGTATCGCGCGCGTCGTATAGTTTGCAGGGCCTATAGTCCACATATCGAT
>CAXIVS010000547.1:20000-22757 GCA_964035775.1 Osedax frankpressi | reverse complement strand
GGTCTCCCCGGTCTCTCCGGTCTCTCTGGTCTCTCCGGTCTCCCCCGGTCTCCCCGGTATCTCCGGTCTCCCCGGTCTCTCCGGTCTCTCCGGTCTCCCCGGTCTCGCCGGTCTCCCCGGTCTTCCCGGTCTCTCCGGTCTCCCCGATCTCTCCGGTCTCTCCGGTCTCCCCGGTCTCTCCGGTCTCCCCGGTCTCTCCGGTCTCCCAGTTCTCCCCGGTCTCTCCGTCTCCGCGGTCTCCCCCGTCTACCCGGTCTCCCCGGTCCCCCCGGTCTACCCTGTCTCCCCGGCCTCTCCGGTCTCCCCGGTCTCCCCGGTCTCCCCGATCTCCCCGGTCTCCCCGGTCTCCCCGGTCATCCGCCGGTCTCCCCGGTCTCCCCGGTCTCTCAGATCTCCCGGTCTCCCCGGTCTCTCCGGACTCCCGGTCTCCCCGGTCTCTCCGGTCTCCCCGGTCTCTCTGGTCTCTCTCCGTGTGTGTGTGTGTGTGTGTGTGTGTGTGTGTGTGTGTGTGTGTGTGTGTTTGTGTGTGTGTGTGTGTGTCTCTTCTCGTGTCCGCTCGCCAGAATCGGTTTGACCCCCGATTCAGTGTAAAGTGACAGACGCTCGTTCCACGTTCGATCTCGGATATTTTATTCACAGTTGGACGTTCACGTTCGTATGCAATATTTCAAAAGATATACATTCCGTTGGCAATAGAGTTTAACATAGTACTTGTAACATCGAAGTCACTGAGTGTCTGTTGCCAGTCCACTCCAGTGCTCCTACATTTTAAAGTTTTAAATAAATGCCGGTAATTTTGATAGTCTCGTGTAATATGAGCTTCAGTCTCATATTCATGTTTAAATTTGAACAGCCAAAATGAGGGTAAATCGCGAGCATCTTCTGTAGCTCCCGATCTCCCCGGTCTCTCCGGTCTCCCCGATATCTTCGGTCTCTCCGGTCTCCCCGCTCTCTCCGGTCTCCCCGTTCTCTCCGGTCTCCCCGGACTCTCCGGTCTCCCCGATCTCACCGGTCTCTCCGGTCTCCCCGGTCTCTCTGGTCTCTCCGGTCTCTCCGGTCTCTCCGGTCTCCCCGATCTCTCCGGTCTCCCCGGTCTCTCCGGTCTCACCGATCTCCCCGGTCACCCCGGTCTCCCCGGTCTCGCCGGTCTCCCCGGTCTCTCCCGTGTCTCCGGTCTCTCCGGTCTCTCCGGTCTCCCCGGTCTCCCCGGTCTCCCCGGTCTCCCCGGTCTCTCCGGTCTCCCCGGTCTCCCCGGTCTCTCCGGTCTCCCCGGTCTCTCCGGTCTCCCCGGTCTCTCTGGTCTCTCTCCGTGTGTATGTGTGTGTGTGTGTGTGTGTGTGTGTGAGTGTGTGTGTGTGTGTGTGTGTGTGTGTGTCTGTGTGTGTGTGTGTGTGTGTGTTTGTCTGTGTGTGTGTGTGTGTGTGTGTGTGTGTGTGTGTGTGTGTGTAGTGTGTGTGTGTGTGTGTGTGTGTGTGTGTGTGTGTGTGTGTGTGTGTGTGTGTGTGTGTGTGTGTGTGTGTGTGTGTGTGTGTGTGTGTGTGTGTGTCTCTATCTCTCTCTCTCTTCTCGTGTCCGCTCGCCAGAATCGGTTTGAACCCCGATTCAGTTTAAAGTGACAGACGCTCGTTCCACGTTCGATCTCGGATATTTTATTCACAGTTGGACGTTCATGTTCGTATACAATATTTCAAAAGATATACATTGCGTTGGCAATAGAGTTTAACATAGTACTTGTAACATCGAAGTCACTGAGTGTCTGTTGCCAGTCCACTCCAGTGCTCCTACATTTTAAAGTTTTAAATAAATGCCGGTAATTTTTATAGTCTCGTGTAATATGAGCTTCAGTCTCATATTCATGTTTAAATTTGAACAACCAAAATGAGGGTAAATCGCGAGCATCTTCTGTAGCTCCCGATCTCCCCGGTCTCTCCGGTCTCCCCGATATCTTCGGTCTCTCCGGTCTCCCCGCTCTCTCCGGTCTCCCCGGTCTCTCCGGTCTCCCCGGACTCTCCGGTCTCCCCGATCTCACCGGTCTCTCCGGTCTCCCCGGTCTCTCCGGTCTCTCCGGTCTCTCCGGTCTCCCCGATCTCTCCGGTCTCCCCGGTCTCTCCGGTCTCACCGATCTCCCCGGTCTCCCCGGTCTCCCCGGTCTCGCCGGTCTCCCCGGTCTCTCCGGTGTATCCGGTCTCTCCGGTCTCTCCGGTCTCCCCGGTCTCCCCGGTCTCCCCGGTCATCCGCCGGTCTCCCCGGTCTCCCCAGTCTCTCCGATCTCCCCGGTCTCCCCGGTCTCTCCGGTCTACCCTGTCTCCCCGGCCTCTCAGGTCTCCCCGGTCTCACCGGTCTCCCCGATCTCCCCGGTCTCCCCGGTCTCCCCGGTCATCCGCCGGTCTCCCCGGTCTCCCCAGTCTCTCCGATCTCCCCGGTCTCCCCGGTCTCTCCGGTCTCCCCGATCTCCCCGGTTTCTCCGGTCTCCCCGGTCTCCCCGGTCTCTCCGGTCTCCCCGGTCACTCTGGTCTCTCTCCGTGTGTGTGTGTGTGTGTGTGTGTGTGTGTGTGTGTGTGTGTGTGTGTGTGTGTGTGTGTGTGTGTGTGTGTGTGTGTGTGTTGTGTGTGTGTGTGTGTGTGTGTGTGTGTGTGTGTGTGTGTGTGTGTGTGTGTGTGTGTGTGTGTCTATCTCTCTCTCTCTCTCTTCTCGTGTCCGCTCGCCAGAATCGGTTTGACGCCCGATTCAGTGTAAAGTGACAGACGCTCGTTCCAC
>CAXIVS010000547.1:5000-17500 GCA_964035775.1 Osedax frankpressi | reverse complement strand
GTGTGTGTGTGTGTGTGTGTGTGTGTGTGTGTGTGTGTGTGCGTGTGCGTGTGTCTGTGTGTGTGTGTGTGTGTGTCTGTGTGTGTGTGTGTGTGTGTGTGTGTGTGTGTGTGTGTGTGTGTGTGTGTGTGTGTGTGTGTGTCTCTCTATCTCTCTCTCTCTCTCTTCTCGTGTCCGCTCGCCAGAATCGGTTTGACCCCCGATTCAGTGTAAAGTGACAGACGCTCGTTCCACGTTCGATCTCGGATATTTTATTCACAGTTGGACGTTCACGTTCGTATGCAATATTTCAAAAGATATACATTGCGTTGGCAATAGAGTTTAACATAGTACTTGTAACATCGAAGTCACTGAGTGTCTGTTGCCAGTCCACTCCAGTGCTCCTACATTTTAAAGTTTTAACTAAATGCCGGTAATTTTGATAGTCTCGTGTAATATGAGCTTCAGTCTCATATTCATGTTTAAATTTGAACAGCCAAAATAAGGGTAAATCGCGAGCATCTTCTGTAGCTCCCGATCTCCCCGGTCTCTCCGGCCTCCCCGCTATCTTCGGTCTCTCCGGTCTCCCCAGTCTCTCCGGTCTCTCCGGTCTCTCCGGTCTCTCCGTTCTCTCCGGTCTCCCCGATCTCCCCGGTCTCTCCGGTCTCCCCACTCTCTCCGGTCTCCCCAGTCTCTCCAGTCTCACCGGTCTCTCCGGTCTCCCCGATCTCACCGGTCTCTCCGGTCTCCCCGGTCTGTTCGGTCTCTCCGGTCTCCCCGATCTCTCCGGTCTCCCCGGTCTCTCTGGTCTCTCCGGTCTCCCCGGTCTCCCCGGTCTCTCCAGTCTCCCCGGTCTCTCCGGTCTCTCCGGTCTCCCCGGTCTCGCCGGTTTCCCCGGTCTCTTCGGTCTCCCAGGTCTCTCCAGGCTCCCCGGTCTCTCCTGTCTCCGCTGTCTCCCCCGTCTACCCGGTCTCCGCGGTCCCCCCGGTCTACCCTGTCTCCCCGGCCTCTCAGGTCTCCCCGGTCTCACCGGTCTCCCTGATCTCCCCGGTCTCCCCGGTCTCCCCGGTCATCCGCCGGTCTCCCCGGTCTCCCCGGTCTCTCCGATCTCCCCGGTCTCCCCGGTCTCTCCGGTCTCCCCGATCTCCCCGGTCTCTCCGGTCTCCTCGGTCTGCCCGGTCTCTCCGGTCTCCCCGGTCTCTCTAGTCTCTCTCCGTGTGTGTGTGTGTGTGTGTGTGTGTGTGTGTGTGTGTGTGTGTGTGTGTGTGTGTGTGTGTGTGTGTGTGTGTGTGTTTGTGTGTGTGTGTGTGTCTCTATCTCTCTCTCTCTCTCTTCTCGTGTCCGCTCGCCAGAATCGGTTTGACCCCCGATTCAGTGTAAAGTGACAGACGCTCGTTCCACGTTCGATCTCGGATATTTTATTCACAGTTGGACGTTCACGTTCGTATGCAATATTTCAAAAGATATACATTGCGTTGGCAATAGAGTTTAACATAGTACTTGTAACATCGAAGTCACTGAGTGTCTGTTGCCAGTCCACTCCAGTGCTCCTACATTTTAAAGTTTTAAATGAATGCCGGTAATTTTGATAGTCTCGTGTAATATGAGCTTCAGTCTCATATTCATGTTTAAATTTGAACAGCCAAAATGAGGGTAAATCGCGAGCATTTTGTGTAGCTCCCGATCTCCCCGGTCTCTCCGGCCTCCCCGATATCTTCGGTCTCTCCGGTCTCCACAGTCTCTCCGGTCTCTCCGGTCTCTCCGGTCTCTCTGGTCTCCCCGATCTCCCCGGTCTCTCCGGTCTCCCCGGTCTCTCCGGTCTCCCCGATCTCCCCGGTCTCTCCGGTCTCCCCGGTCTGTCCGGTCTCTCCGGTCTCCCCGATCTCTCCGGTCTCCCCGGTCTCTCTGGTCTCTCCGGTCTCCCCGGTCTCCCCGGTCTCTCCGGTCTCCCCGGTCTCTCCGGTCTCTCCGGTCTCCCCGGTCTCGCCGGTTTCCCCGGTCTTCCCGGTCTCTCCAGTCTCCCTGATCTCTCCGGTCTCTCCGGTCTCCCCCGGTCTCTTCGGTCTCCCCGGTCTCTCCGGTCTCCCCGGTCTCTCCTGTCTCCGCTGTCTCCCCCGTCTACCCGGTCTCCCCGGTCCCCCCGGTCTACCCTGTCTCCCCGGCCTCTCAGGTCTCCCCGGTCTCACCGGTCTCCCCGATCTCCCCGGTCTCCCCGGTCTCCCCGGTCATCCGCCGGTCTCCCCGGTCTCCCCGGTCTCTCCGATCTCCCCGGTCTCCCCGGTCTCTCCGGTCTCCCCGATCTCCCCGGTCTCTCCGGTCTCCTCGGTCTCCCCGGTCTCTCCGGTCTCCCCGGTCTCTCTGGTCTCTCTCCGTGTGTGTGTGTGTGTGTGTGTGTGTGTGTGTGTGTGTGTGTCTCTCTCTCTCTCTTCTCGTGTCCGCTCGCCAGAATCGGTTTGACGCCCGATTCAGTGTAAAGTGACAGACGCTCGTTCCACGTTCGATCTCGGATATTTTATTCACAGTTGGACGTTCACGTTCGTATGCAATATTTCAAAAGATATACATTGCGTTGGCAATAGAGTTTAACATAGTACTTGTAACATCGAAGTCATTGAGTGTCTGTTGCCAGTCCACTCGAGTGCTCCTACATTTTAAAGTTTTAAATAAATGCCGGTAATTTTGATAGTCTCGTTTAATATGAGCTTCAGGGTCATATTCATGTTTAAATTTGAACAGCCAAAATGAGGGTAAATCGCGAGCATCTTCTGTAGCTCCCGATTTCCCCGGTCTCTCCGGTCTCTCCGGCCTCCCCGATATCTTCGGTCTCTCCGGTCTCCCCAGTCTCTCCGGTCTCTCCGGTCTCCCCGATCTCCCCGGTCTCTCCGGTCTCCCCGGTCTCCCCGGTCTCTCCGGTCTTCCCGGTCTCCCCGGTTTCCCCGGTCTCCCCGGTCTCTCCGGTCTCTCCGGTCTCTCCGGTCTCCCCGGTCTCCCGGTCTCTCCGGTCTCCCCGGTCTCTCTGGTCTCCCCGGTCTCTCCGGTCTCTCCGGTCTCCCCGGTCTCTCCGGTCTCCCCGATCTCTCCGGTCTCCCCGGTCTCTCCGGTCTCTCCGGTCTCCCCGGTCTCCGTGGTCTCCCCGGTCTCTCTGGTCTCTCCGGTCTCCCCGGTCTACCCTGTCTCCCCGGTCTCCCCGGTCTCCCCGGTCTCTCCGATCTCCACGATTTCCCCGATTGCCCCGGTCTCCCCAGTCTCCCCGGTCTCTCCGATCTCCCCACTTCTCCCCGATCTCCCAGGTGTCCGCGGTCTCCCCTGTCTCTCCGATCTCCCCGGTCTCTCCGGTCTCCCCGGTCTCTCCGGTCTCCCCGATCTCTCCGGTCTCCCCGGTCTCTCCGGTCTCCCCGATCTCTCCGGTCTCCCTGGTCTCTCCGGTCTCTCTGGTCTCCCCGGTCTCTCCGGTCTCCCGGTCTCCCCGGTCTCTCTGGTCTCTCTCCCTGTGTGTGTGTGTGTGTGTGTGTGTGTGTGTGTGTGTGTCTCTCTCTCTCCTCTCTTCTCGTGTCCGCTCGCCAGAATCGGTTTGACGCCCGATTCAGTGTAAAGTGACAGACGCTCGTTCCACGTTCGATCTCGGATATTTTATTCACAGTTGGACGTTCACGTTCGTATGCAATATTTCAAAAGATATACATTGCGTTGGCAATAGAGTTTAACATAGTACTTGTAACATCGAAGTCATTGAGTGTCTGTTGCCAGTCCACTCGAGTGCTCCTACATTTTAAAGTTTTAAATAAATGCCGGTAATTTTGATAGTCTCGTGTAATATGAGCTTCAGTCTCATATTCATGTTTAAATTTGAACAGCCAAAATGAGGGTAAATCGCGAGCATCTTCTGTAGCTCCCGATTTCCCCGGTCTCTCCGGTCTCTCCGGCCTCCCCGATATCTTCGGTCTCTCCGGTCTCCCCAGTCTCTCTGGTCTCTCCGGTCTCCCCGATCTCCCCGGTCTGTCCGGTCTCCCCGGTCTCTCTCCGTGTGTGTGTGTGTGTGTGTGTGTGTGTGTGTGTGTGTGTGTGTGTGTGTGTGTGTGTGTGTGTGTGTGTGTGTGTGTGTGTGTGTGTCTCTCTCTCTCTCTCTTCTCGTGTCCGCTCGCCAGAATCGGTTTGACGCCCGATTCAGTGTAAAGTGACAGACGCTCGTTCCACGTTCGATCTCGGATATTTTATTCACAGTTGGACGTTCACGTTCGTATGCAATATTTCAAAAGATATACATTGCGTTGGCAATAGAGTTTAACATAGTACTTGTAACATCGAAGTCATTGAGTGTCTGTTGCCAGTCCACTCGAGTGCTCCTACATTTTAAAGTTTTAAATAAATGCCGGTAATTTTGATAGTCTCGTTTAATATGAGCTTCAGTCTCATATTCATTTTTAAATTTGAACAGCCAAAATGAGGGTAAATCGCGAGCATCTTCTGTAGCTCCCGATTTCCCCGGTCTCTCCGGTCTCTCCGGCCTCCCCGATATCTTCGGTCTCTCCGGTCTCCCCAGTCTCTCTGGTCTCTCCGGTCTCCCCGATCTCCCCGGTCTGTCCGGTCTCCCCGGTCTCCCCGGTCTCTCCGGTCTTCCCGGTCTCCCCGGTTTCCCCGGTCTCCCCGGTCTCTCCGGTCTCTCCGGTCTCTCCGGTCTCCCCGGTCTCCCGGTCTCTCCGGTCTCCCCGGTCTCTCTGGTCTCCCCGGTCTCTCCGGTCTCTCCGGTCTCCCCGGTCTCTCCGGTCTCCCCGATCTCTCCGGTCTCTCCGGTCTCCCCAGTCTCTCCGGTCTCTCCGGTCTCTCCGGTCTCTCTGGTCTCCCCGGTCTCTCCGGTCTCTCCGGTCTCTCCGGTCTCCCCGATCTCCCCGGTCTCTCCGGTCTCCCCGCTCTCTCCGGTCTCCCCAGTCTCTCCAGTCTCACCGGTCTCTCCGGTCTCCCCGATCTCCCCGGTCTCTCCGGTCTCCCCGGTCTGTCCGGTCTCTCCGGTCTCCCCGATCTCTCCGGTCTCCCCAAGTCTCTCTGGTCTCTCCGGTCTCCCCGGTCTCTCTGGTCTCCCCGGTCTCTCCGGTCTCTCCGGTCTCCCCGGTCTCTCCGGTCTCCCCGATCTCTCCGGTCTCCCCGGTCTCTCCGGTCTCTCCGGTCTCCCCGGTCTCTCCGGTCTCTCCGGTCTCCGTGGTCTCCCCGGTCTCTCCGGTCTCCCCGATTTCCCCGATTGCCCCGGTCTCCCCAGTCTCCCCGGTCTCTCCGATCTCCCCACTTCTCCCCGATCTCCCCGGTGTCCGCGGTCTCCCCTGTCTCTCCGATCTCCCCGGTCTCTCCGGTCTCCCCGGTCTCTCCGGTCTCCCCGATCTCTCTGGTCTCCCCGGTCTCTCCGGTCTCCCCGATCTCTCCGGTCTCCCTGGTCTCTCCGGTCTCCCTGGTCTCCCCGGTCTCTCCGGTCTCCCGGTCTCCCCGGTCTCTCTGGTCTCTCTCCCTGTGTGTGTGTGTGTGTGTGTGTGTGTGTGTGTGTGTGTATGTGTGTGTGTGTGTGTGTGTGTGTGTCTCTCTCTCTCTCTCTTCTCGTGTCCGCTCGCCAGAATCGGTTTGACGCCCGATTCAGTGTAAAGTGACAGACGCTCGTTCCACGTTCGATCTCGGATATTTTATTCACAGTTGGACGTTCACGTTGTATGCAATATTTCAAAAGATATACATTGCGTTGGCAATAGAGTTTAACATAGTACTTGTAACATCGAAGTCATTGAGTGTCTGTTGCCAGTCCACTCGAGTGCTCCTACATTTTAAAGTTTTAAATAAATGCCGGTAATTTTGATAGTCTCGTGTAATATGAGCTTCAGTCTCATATTCATGTTTAAATTTGAACAGCCAAAATGAGGGTAAATCGCGAGCATCTTCTGTAGCTCCCGATTTCCCCGGTCTCTCCGGTCTCTCCGGCCTCCCCGATATCTTCGGTCTCTCCGGTCTCCCCAGTCTCTCTGGTCTCTCCGGTCTCCCCGATCTCCCCGGTCTGTCCGGTCTCCCCGGTCTCTCTCCGTGTGTGTGTGTGTGTGTGTGTGTGTGTGTGTGTGTGTGTGTGTGTGTGTGTGTGTGTGTGTGTGTGTGTGTGTCTCTCTCTCTCTCTCTTCTCGTGTCCGCTCGCCAGAATCGGTTTGACGCCCGATTCAGTGTAAAGTGACAGACGCTCGTTCCACGTTCGATCTCGGATATTTTATTCACAGTTGGACGTTCACGTTCGTATGCAATATTTCAAAAGATATACATTGCGTTGGCAATAGAGTTTAACATAGTACTTGTAACATCGAAGTCATTGAGTGTCTGTTGCCAGTCCACTCGAGTGCTCCTACATTTTAAAGTTTTAAATAAATGCCGGTAATTTTGATAGTCTCGTTTAATATGAGCTTCAGTCTCATATTCATTTTTAAATTTGAACAGCCAAAATGAGGGTAAATCGCGAGCATCTTCTGTAGCTCCCGATTTCCCCGGTCTCTCCGGTCTCTCCGGCCTCCCCGATATCTTCGGTCTCTCCGGTCTCCCCAGTCTCTCTGGTCTCTCCGGTCTCCCCGATCTCCCCGGTCTGTCCGGTCTCCCCGGTCTCCCCGGTCTCTCCGGTCTTCCCGGTCTCCCCGGTTTCCCCGGTCTCCCCGGTCTCTCCGGTCTCTCCGGTCTCTCCGGTCTCCCCGGTCTCCCGGTCTCTCCGGTCTCCCCGGTCTCTCTGGTCTCCCCGGTCTCTCCGGTCTCTCCGGTCTCCCCGGTCTCTCCGGTCTCCCCGATCTCTCCGGTCTCTCCGGTCTCCCCAGTCTCTCCGGTCTCTCCGGTCTCTCCGGTCTCTCTGGTCTCCCCGGTCTCTCCGGTCTCTCCGGTCTCTCCGGTCTCCCCGATCTCCCCGGTCTCTCCGGTCTCCCCGCTCTCTCCGGTCTCCCCAGTCTCTCCAGTCTCACCGGTCTCTCCGGTCTCCCCGATCTCCCCGGTCTCTCCGGTCTCCCCGGTCTGTCCGGTCTCTCCGGTCTCCCCGATCTCTCCGGTCTCCCCAAGTCTCTCTGGTCTCTCCGGTCTCCCCGGTCTCTCTGGTCTCCCCGGTCTCTCCGGTCTCTCCGGTCTCCCCGGTCTCTCCGGTCTCCCCGATCTCTCCGGTCTCCCCGGTCTCTCCGGTCTCTCCGGTCTCCCCGGTCTCTCCGGTCTCTCCGGTCTCCGTGGTCTCCCCGGTCTCTCCGGTCTCCCCGATTTCCCCGATTGCCCCGGTCTCCCCAGTCTCCCCGGTCTCTCCGATCTCCCCACTTCTCCCCGATCTCCCCGGTGTCCGCGGTCTCCCCTGTCTCTCCGATCTCCCCGGTCTCTCCGGTCTCCCCGGTCTCTCCGGTCTCCCCGATCTCTCTGGTCTCCCCGGTCTCTCCGGTCTCCCCGATCTCTCCGGTCTCCCTGGTCTCTCCGGTCTCCCTGGTCTCCCCGGTCTCTCCGGTCTCCCGGTCTCCCCGGTCTCTCTGGTCTCTCTCCCTGTGTGTGTGTGTGTGTGTGTGTGTGTGTGTGTGTGTGTGTGTGTATGTGTGTGTGTGTGTGTGTGTGTGTGTCTCTCTCTCTCTCTCTTCTCGTGTCCGCTCGCCAGAATCGGTTTGACGCCCGATTCAGTGTAAAGTGACAGACGCTCGTTCCACGTTCGATCTCGGATATTTTATTCACAGTTGGACGTTCACGTTGTATGCAATATTTCAAAAGATATACATTGCGTTGGCAATAGAGTTTAACATAGTACTTGTAACATCGAAGTCACTGAGTGTCTGTTGCCAGTCCACTCCAGTGCTGCTACATTTTAAAGTTTTAAATAAATGCCGGTAATTTTGATAGTCTCGTGTAATATGAGCTTCAGTCACATATTCATGTATAAATTCGAACAGCCAAAATGAGGGTAAATCGCGAGCATCTTCTGTAGCTCCCGATCTCCCCGGTCTCTCCGGTCTCCCCGATATCTTCGGTCTCTGCTGTCTCCCCTGTCTCTCCGGTCTCCCCGGTCTCCCCGGGCTCCCCGGTCTCCCCGGTCTCCCCGGTCTCCCCGATCTCCCCGGTCTCCCCGGTCTCTCCGATCTCCCCGGTCTCCGCGGTCTCCCCTGTCTCTCCGATCTCTCCGGTCTCCCCGGTCTCACCGGTCTCTCCGGTCTCCCCGATCTCTCCAGTTTCTCGGGTCTCCCTGGTCTCTCCGGTCTCCCCGGTCTCTCCGGTCTCCCCGGTCTCTCCGGTCTCCCGGTCTCTATGCGTGTGTGTGTGTCTGTGAGTGTCTGTGTGTGTCTGTGTGTGTGTGTGTGTGTGTGTGTGTGTGTGTGTGTGTGTGCGTGTGCGTGTGTCTGTGTGTGTGTGTGTGTGTGTGTGTGTGTGTGTGTGTGTGTGTTTCTGTGTGTGTGTTTCTGTGTGTGTGTGTGTGTGTGTGTGTTTGTGTGTGTGTGTGTGTGTCTCTATCTCTCTCTCTCTCTCTTCTCGTGTCCGCTCGCCAGAATCGGTTTGACCCCCGATTCAGTGTAAAGTGACAGACGCTCGTTCCACGTTCGATCTCGGATATTTTATTCACAGTTGGACGTTCACGTTCGCATGCAATATTTCAAAAGATATACATTGCGTTGGCAATAGAGTTTAACATAGTACTTGTAACATCGAAGTCACTCAGTGTCTGTTGCCAGTCCACTCCAGTACTCCTACATTTTAAAGTTTTAAATGAATGCCGGTAGTTTTGATAGTCTCGTGTAATATGAGCTTCAGTCTCATATTCATGTTTAAATTTGAACAGCCAAAATGAGGGTAAATCGCGAGCATTTTGTGTAGCTCCCGATCTCCCCGGTCTCTCCGGCCTCCCCGATATCTTCGGTCTCTCCGGTCTCCCCAGTCTCTCCGGTCTCTCCGGTCTCTCCGGTCTCTCCGGTCTCTCCGGTCTCCCCGATCTCCCCGGTCTCTCCGGTCTCCCCGCTCTCTCCGGTCTCCCCAGTCTCTCCAGTCTCACCGGTCTCTCCGGTCTCCCCGATCTCCCCGGTCTCTCCGGTCTCCCCGGTCTGTCCGGTCTCTCCGGTCTCCCCAATCTCTCCGGTCTCCCCAAGTCTCTCTGGTCTCTCCGGTCTCCCCGGTCTCCCCGGTCTCTCCGGTCTCCCCGGTCTCTCCGGTCTCTCCCGGTCTCCCCGGTCTCGCCGGTTTCCCCGGTCTTCCCGGTCTCTCCAGTCTCCCCGATCTCTCCGGTCTCTCCGGTCTCCCCGGTCTCTTCGGTCTCCCCGGTCTCTCCGGTCTCTCCGGTCTCCCCGGTCTCTCCTGTCTCCGCTGTCTCCCCCGTCTACCCGGTCTCCCCGGTCCCCCCGGTCTACCCTGTCTCCCCGGCCTCTCAGGTCTCCCCGGTCTCACCGGTCTCCCCGATCTCCCCGGTCTCCCCGGTCTCCCCGGTCATCCGCCGGTCTCCCCGGTCTCCCCGGTCTCTCCGATCTCCCCGGTCTCCCCGTTCTCTCCGGTCTCCCCGATCTCCCCGGTCTCTCCGGTCTCCTCGGTCTCCCCGGTCTCTCCGGTCTCCCCGGTCTCTCTGGTCTCTCTCCGTGTGTGTGTGTGTGTGTGTGTGTGTGTGTGTGTGTGTGTGTGTGTGTGTGTGTGTGTGTGTGTGTGTGTGAGTGTGTGTCTCTCTCTCTCTCTTCTCGTGTCCGCTCGCCAGAATCGGTTTGACGCCCGATTCAGTGTAAAGTGACAGACGCTCGTTCCACGTTCGATCTCGGATATTTTATTCACAGTTGGACGTTCACGTTCGTATGCAATATTTCAAAAGATATACATTGCGTTGGCAATAGAGTTTAACATAGTACTTGTAACATCGAAGTCATTGAGTGTCTGTTGCCAGTCCACTCGAGTGCTCCTACATTTTAAAGTTTTAAATAAATGTCGGTAATTTTGATAGTCTCGTGTAATATGATCTTCAGTCTCATATTCATGTTTAAATTTGAACAGCCAAAATGAGGGTAAATCGCGAGCATCTTCTGTAGCTCCCGATCTCCCAGGTCTCTCCGGCCTCCCCGATATCTTCGGTCTCTCCGGTCTCCCCAGTCTCTCCGGTCTCTCCGGTCTCTCCGGTCTCTCCGGTCTCCCCGATCTCCCCGGTCTCTCTGGTCTCCCCGCTCTCTCCGGTCTCCCCGGTCTCTCCAGTCTCACCGGTCTCTCCGGTCTCCCCGATCTCTCCGGTCTCCCCGGTCTCTCCGGTCTCCCCGATCTCCCCGGTCTCCCCGGTCTCTCCGGTCTCTCTGGTCTCTCCGGTCTCCCCGGTCTCCCCGGTCTCTCCGGTCTACCCGGTCTCTCCGGTCTCTCCGGTCTCCCCGGTCTCTCCGGTCTCCCCGATCTCTCCGGTCTCCCCGGTCTCTCCGGTCTCACCGATCTCCCCGGTCTCCCCGGTCTCCCCGGTCTCGCCGGTCTCCCCGGTCTCTCCGGTGTATCCGGTCTCTCCGGTCTCTCCGGTCTCCCCGGTCTCCCCGGTCTCCCCGGTCATCCGCCGGTCTCCCCGGTCTCCCCAGTCTCTCCGATCTCCCCGGTCTCCCCGGTCTCTCCGGTCTACCCTGTCTCCCCGGCCTCTCAGGTCTCCCCGGTCTCACCGGTCTCCCCGATCTCCCCGGTCTCCCCGGTCTCCCCGGTCATCCGCCGGTCTCCCCGGTCTCCCCAGTCTCTCCGATCTCCCCGGTCTCCCCGGTCTCTCCGGTCTCCCCGATCTCCCCGGTTTCTCCGGTCTCCCCGGTCTCCCCGGTCTCTCCGGTCTCCCCGGTCACTCTGGTCTCTCTCCGTGTGTGTGTGTGTGTGTGTGTGTGTGCGTGTGCGTGTGTCTGTGTGTGTGTGTGTGTGTGTGTGTGTGTGTGTGTGTGTGTTTCTGTGTGTGTGTGTTTCTGTGTGTGTGTGTGTGTGTGTGTGTTTGTGTGTGTGTGTGTGTGTCTCTATCTCTCTCTCTCTCTCTTCTCGTGTCCGCTCGCCAGAATCGGTTTGACCCCCGATTCAGTGTAAAGTGACAGACGCTCGTTCCACGTTCGATCTCGGATATTTTATTCACAGTTGGACGTTCACGTTCGCATGCAATATTTCAAAAGATATACATTGCGTTGGCAATAGAGTTTAACATAGTACTTGTAACATCGAAGTCACTGAGTGTCTGTTGCCAGTCCACTCCAGTACTCCTACATTTTAAAGTTTTAAATGAATGCCGGTAATTTTGATAGTCTCGTGTAATATGAGCTTCAGTCTCATATTCATGTTTAAATTTGAACAGCCAAAATGAGGGTAAATCGCGAGCATTTTGTGTAGCTCCCGATCTCCCCGGTCTCTCCGGCCTCCCCGATATCTTCGGTCTCTCCGGTCTCCCCAGTCTCTCCGGTCTCTCCGGTCTCTCCGGTCTCTCCGGTCTCTCCGGTCTCCCCGATCTCCCCGGTCTCTCCGGTCTCCCCGCTCTCTCCGGTCTCCCCAGTCTCTCCAGTCTCACCGGTCTCTCCGGTCTCCCCGATCTCCCCGGTCTCTCCGGTCTCCCCGGTCTGTCCGGTCTCTCCGGTCTCCCCGATCTCTCCGGTCTCCCCAAGTCTCTCTGGTCTCTCCGGTCTCCCCGGTCTCCCCGGTCTCTCCGGTCTCCCCGGTCTCTCCGGTCTCTCCGGTCTCCCCGGTCTCGCCGGTTTCCCCGGTCTTCCCGGTCTCTCCAGTCTCCCCGATCTCTCCGGTCTCTCCGGTCTCCCCGGTCTCTTCGGTCTCCCCGGTCTCTCCGGTCTCTCCGGTCTCCCCGGTCTCTCCTGTCTCCGCTGTCTCCCCCGTCTACCCGGTCTCCCCGGTCCCCCCGGTCTACCCTGTCTCCCCGGCCTCTCAGGTCTCCCCGGTCTCACCGGTCTCCCCGATCTCCCCGGTCTCCCCGGTCTCCCCGGTCATCCGCCGGTCTCCCCGGTCTCCCCGGTCTCTCCGATCTCCCCGGTCTCCCCGTTCTCTCCGGTCTCCCCGATCTCCCCGGTCTCTCCGGTCTCCTCGGTCTCCCCGGTCTCTCCGGTCTCCCCGGTCTCTCTGGTCTCTCTCCGTGTGTGTGTGTGTGTGTGTGTGTGTGTGTGTGTGTGTGTGTGTGTGTGTGTGTGTGTGTGTGTGTGTGTGTGTGTGTGTGAGTGTGTCTCTCTCTCTCTCTCTCTCTTCTCGTGTCCGCTCGCCAGAATCGGTTTGACGCCCGATTCAGTGTAAAGTGACAGACGCTCGTTCCACGTTCGATCTCGGATATTTTATTCACAGTTGGACGTTCACGTTCGTATGCAATATTTCAAAAGATATACATTGCGTTGGCAATAGAGTTTAACATAGTACTTGTAACATCGAAGTCATTGAGTGTCTGTTGCCAGTCCACTCGAGTGCTCCTACATTTTAAAGTTTTAAATAAATGTCGGTAATTTTGATAGTCTCGTGTAATATGATCTTCAGTCTCATATTCATGTTTAAATTTGAACAGCCAAAATGAGGGTAAATCGCGAGCATCTTCTGTAGCTCCCGATCTC
>CAXIVS010000545.1:0-21628 GCA_964035775.1 Osedax frankpressi | reverse complement strand
GGTCGCTGGACGTGGAGGGCGACGTGGAAGACGACGGGACGTGCTGTGGATAAGGGGCGGACTTTCTGAGGCACCGATGTGGCGGGTGGTGCGTGTGCTTCACACTGGGCGGAGACGTGGACAGCTGCAGTTGGACGAACATCATGTGCTCGCCGAGACGCATCGCCAGCGTCAGCGGAGACCGCCCGGCCAGGAAGGCGTTCACCTGTCGAGAGAATGGCTCTGTTAACTCAACATCCCGCAATTACGTTTACGCGCGCCGACCGAAACGTCACACCCGTGGGAACCGGCGGCGGCGTTCCCCGATACGAATTGCCGTAGATAAAATATACCCGTACAAATTATGTGTACACGTCTCAAAAGTCCAAAACAGCGCTCACTATGTATATTTATCGTACAAGTTCTGTTAGTATACAAGTTCAGAAATCCAAGATGGCTCCTGGAGAAAGTGCGGTAGTTAAACAAGTTATTCATATGTCTAGAAAACACACACTCACAGAGTACGGTAACAGTCAGTATTCAACAAATATACGTTCGAATTATTTTTTTACATGTTTATTCCTATTTCCTTTGAAATATTTACTCATTTCCGGTCGCCGTATTCATTGTTGCCTTGGGCCGCGCCTATGACCTCGACTAACAGAGCGAACAAACCCCAGCACGCCCATTTATCTGTCTGTTTGATGGGAACCATGTCACTAGATGTTTTTCTTTCGCTTTTTTCTACCAGTGTCTTTGGTTGTGGTTATTCAACGATGCCGTCTAGCTTTTTTCGCGGGTTCGCTGCGTGGAGTTTTGTATGGATCACCACCAACTAAACTCAATCGCACGTCACGGTTAACGACAATCAATTTTCTCGCACATCACATGGCCAGGTTGAGACGTTCACCACGCACCAATCACCGAACCGGAAACATCGTTCAGTGCCTTCGAAATTACGCTACGTACGATTGTCGCGATTCGCGCAAAGGCTACCAAGTGTTCTCAAACACCGATTGTGCGGAATGCTTTCGCTGGAACGATAGCGCCGGTTCACCGAGTGTATGGATACGTTATTTACTGACGACCCGCCGTAGTCGCCTTTTTACGCTGCGCTGGGCGGAATGCCAGCGAAGTCCGTTAACGCCTCCTGCGTCGCCCGTAATAATTCCGATTCCATTCAGGAAACAGGCGGTATAAAAACGACGAAGGGAAGTGAACGCTCAACACTCCGCACTTAGTCGACCGCGGGAGGATCAGTTTCACTGGCGAATCTATGGCGCAGTAATAACAGCGCTTGGGAAAATGTCTGAATGCATACAGAATATACCCGTTATATATTTTCCGGTATGCAAATGTGTACGGCCTGTGTGTGTGTGTGTGTGTGTGTGTGTGTGTGTGTGTGTGTGTGTGTGTGTTGTGTGTGTGTGTGTGTGTGTGTGTGTGTGTGTGTGTGTGTGTGTGTGTGTGTGTGTGTGTGTGTGGTGTGTGTGTGTGTGTGTGTGTGTGTGTGTGTGTGTGTGTGTGTGTGTGTGTGTGTGTGTGTGTGTGTGTGTGTGTGTGTGTGTGTGTGTGTGTGTGTGTGTGTGTGTGTGTGTGTGTGTGTGTGTGTGTGTGTGTGTGTGTGTGTGTGTGTGTGTGTGTGTGTGTGTGTGTGTGTGTGTGTTTGTTATGCGTGGTGGCCGTCAGGTTTGAGATTCCCCGCATGTGTCGCGGGACAGACATGTTGTCGGTGGATATGCACGGTTGGCGGCGTCCCCCACGCCCATGCAGAGCGTGGGCCTGCATGAACACAATGCCGTGAGTGGTACTGACACATACCAGGGCACGCCACACCGTCCGTAGCCAAGCACGGGGGCCGCGTCCCAGGGCCGTGGCCAAGTCCCAGGTGGGCCAAAAGGCCACCTTTGTTGGCGCTACTCAACGGGCGAGTCACGTGCGTCCCACCGGCGACCTTCCCGGCCAACGAGGGTGGTGGTGGTCGTGGTCGTGGTGGCGACCCAGCAATGTCAACAATCGGTGCAGTTTATCTTAACAACGCGCAGAATCTAATCTTTCACTTCCTATACGCTGGATCTAATCTCGCAGTTCGACGGAACTCGTGCGTCAAGTCACAGCGCGGTGTTTTGTCGGACTTTGAATCAGTGCGGTTCCTGGTTTCCCCAAAAATGCTGGTCCCCGTCCCTGATATCAGTGCGATTAGCGCTTCTCCAGTGACATAATTACCGGCATGTTTTGTTACATCTGTCAACGCCACCATGTAAAACACTTCTGGTTTCAGTTTGTTTATCGACACGTAGTTAGTTGCATAAGAGTCGTTATATAAATACCCACTGCCATCGGATACGCCACAACACGGGACGTTGAGGGTGAAGTTGAGAACGAAGTACAACTCTCAAATCGGCGGCATATCCGAGCAGTAAGCAACCCGATAACGTGAGCAAGATCGTTGAAGTACAGCGTGGGTTGAAAGCGGGTCGGGTAACAACGGAAAACAGGACACTATGAATCAAGCGAGTGCATTCCAAACACGGCGAGGCCAAGCCCTTCCAAACTGCCGTAGTCCGGTTTACGTGGACGAAGCCAGTGCGGCCTCGATAAACTCACTGTGAATGACGTTTATGGCTGTTGAGCGAACGCGCGGCTTCCAAGAAGCCGTCGACAAATAACTACTTAGAAACGTGCCGTCGAATACCGTTATAAGCCTGCCGTGATTAATAATGCTGTTCTCGCGAACAACATTTTCTTACTACTAGTATGGTGTCCATCTCCCCACACTACACAATTGACCTCACACCCGCCAGTAAGTAAGAGGTATTGTTATTAAGTGATGTATCACAGTCGTTATAAAGCAATCATAGGTTCGTCGAAGTTTGACAAATTTTCTGGCAAAATTCCCGCAAGCGCATCACCTTCACAGAAACACACATGGCTTGGCGTTCATAAACTTACGTGTTTTCAGAGAAACAACAAGGTATTTCATAACAAGTAGACGATTTTCGACAGTTGCCACTCATTACTTCGTACACTAGACGTCTATCGCTATAGTCCTGGCGGCCAAGGGGGAAATCCCAACCCATGTCCATATATGGCAACGGTACATAAAGAAGTATTTCAACATATATTAGCTGACCCAAAAATTAGTCACCAACTCATAAAGAACCTTCACTCCGTTAAAGGTTAACGTTTGTCAACACAAAACACTGCTGTCACTTCCCGATCGAAAGGTCACATGAATAATAGGCACCAGCAGTCCCCGCCTTAAGTGGGGTCTACCTGCACCCTTTGGCCCCTCTGCTCACACGGTGGGAGAACAGGATCCAAAAGATCCTGACGCGAAAAGTCAAGAATGATGAATTCAGCCAGTCATCGTGTTATGCGACCGTCACCTTCTATAACAGGGGAGTGCTGAGCAGTTATATGACGAGGTCATAAGTGTCATGTTCGCGCTATAAATGAACCTTTCGAGTAAAATAATTTTGACAGCTAAAATTACGCGCGTCGTTTTTAAAGGGCGCGTAACAAAGGCGTGGAGTGTAACATCAGTAATTTATTCATAAAAGTGGCTATACATACACTTATATGGAAGGGATGTTTCTGGCTGTAGTTTTGTTTACAGTGCTTCCGACATGGGTGTGGCATAAATGTGGGATTGGTTCTAACTGCGCCGTGCGAGTCTTATAACTGGGGTCGCCTCAAAAATAGTGGGAATTGCAGGGGATTTCACTATCATAATCTGTCGACCCCAAAACAGATGGAAGTTGCCCCTTCACGATATGTTAAATTGGGAGCGTTGCCACATGCACCCCAATTGTATAGCATTACCTTTGACACAACAGTATCGAGAAGGTGGCTATCGCGGTGCAACGAGTGAGATCACGTAGTACAGTACCAAGGGCCGATAGGCTCACTGAAGCCCCTATCGAGACTCGTGACCCAAGCGAGATTACACTTCCACGAACGCCGCCCGTCACTCCTTCAGAAGAACAACTGTCGGCGTCAAGAGCATGGAATGTGCGGCGTGCGTGGAAACTCAACAAGAGAGCGCGCAATTATGAACATGGTAACCGTGTCATTCTGAACGGCCGGATACTCTGAACGGGCCGGATTACAAGACTTGGCGGTTTCACGGGTTGCTGATATTTCCTGGTGTCAGAAAACTTCGTGGAAATGACCCAATTTCGCGGAAAGCTGAACCGCGTGACGAGACAGGCGGAATGTCGATAGCGCAATCAGCCATCCATAAACGCAGCCAGTGCCAGCGTGTTCACGTAATTACCTCGTCAGTTTCTGTCGGAGCCGTGCGCCTACGCAGCGTCCAGTTCACCCGGTCAAATCACGCACGTTTACTAGACGACCGCGGTGAAAATATTCCCTGACTAAAGGAAGACGAACGATATTTTCTGAATATTTTTTTAACATATATAAAACTCCGCGGTGTTCTCACTGAATAGAGTTTATCGTCAAAAACAAATACTGTGGTTGTTTACGTATACGTTCTGGTGGGTGGGGGGTGTATTTGTTGTAAGCGTTCTGGTGGGAGGGTGTATTTGTTGATACGCTATCGGACAACGCCGCGCCAATTCTGTTTACTCTAGCGAGCTTGTGGGCCTAATTTCGTGTCGTGTTATCTTTGACGCCTGAGCGCAGCGACACCTCCCGCTTGTACGCACCCTGAATTACGACTTCCGGTGACGGCGTGCCGCGTGGAACGACTCGCCGAAGGAATTCCGCGCCCCTGCGGTTGGTTACCCGTGGTCCTTCTGGGTACACGTCGTGTCCCGCTGGCAACATCCGGCGTCGCTTGAAAGGAACGTTCGGGGAAATCGCGTCCCCAGTGTCGGTGAAAACCGTTGGGCGTTTGACAGCGTGACACTGTGCACCCGACGTCGTGGGTTGGAAAACGTTTCCCAAGAGTACATTAATTTCTTTCCGAACAAGTAACGATGTTAAACAGCAACTGTGTTGACAATGGTTTCGCAATACATGTTGATTTAGCGAAATTGCGACAGATTAATAATGTGTTTTCGTTTGCAACGTTCCACGTCACCGCTACTGGCAATCCCGCGAGATCATCCGATATGACGTCGCTCGGTTCGAGGTTAAGTGACGCTATGTAGGCCACATAACAAGGAAGGGCCCCACTAATCAGCGACCGCAGCGGTGACTCTGCGAAACCCATTCAGCCATTCAGCCTGTATGTTATTACAATTATCGATATGTCATCAATCTCGCCGGTCCATTCATTATGCGCGTGTTTTTTTCCCGAGCGGCCTCGGTATGTTGAGTGCTCGGCGTGACTGGGGCCGACTGCACCGCGCCGCACCGCACCGCCCACGGCCGGCGGCAGACAGGCCCTCCTCCGTCCGGTCAGCACAGTAACGCGGCCCTAACAAAAGTGACGCTACTGTGTATGACAAGTGTATAGTCAATTTGCCATGGCTATGTCCTGTCCATTGATTTTTTTGCTGACGAAGGCCGAGTGTATAGATAGATCCTTGCCAGTAGTAGGACCTCCTGGGCCAATGCCAAAAGTAGATGTTATCCGGAATAAGTTTAAGTTGAAACTGTTAAAGTATACACATAAACACAAATGTAATCATATTAGCGTAATTATTTGCAGGAACAAACTATTAAGACCACCCACGACAACAGAACAGACAGAAAACTATGTTATTGTTGATAAGGCAGCACAAAGTCAATGGGTCCAATTGTTCACAGCGCTTGAATGAAATATCATATTTTTAAGGTATTGTTGTTACGCAAACTACCAACTCTAGCCCCCGGACTCAACTCGGTCCGAGATACGGGGGAGGTAGGCACGGTCAGACCGTGTGGGTACAACGTCGACAGCCGATGGCGACCTGCACGCATTCGGCCCGTTAGGTAATGCAAGCTGACTCCGGTTATTACGCCGGTTATAATTACCCGCCCACGGGAGACGCGACGAGACGCGATCTCGGCCGCGACATTAACGTCGCGTCGAGACCTATTAGCAACGTACGCAACAATACTTAGCGATGCAGGCCGGATGCTGTATCTGTTACATATATCGAACGTAGGACGAGCTGACGACCGAACAGGGCGTGTTCACAACAGCGACAGATGCGCCGCGCCACGTCGCGTCGCGTCGGTTGTTAACGCAATCCATTGTCGGTCGGTCGATCGGCGGGCGGATATGGCGTCAGCATCGACCGCGTCCACACTGCCGCACTACCCCGGGGCGTCAGCCTCGGCTGGCGCGCACATGTGCACTGTGTATGACCCCCGTCTCGTCCCACCCGCATGGTATGGGGTATTTCAGCCTGCCGGTCTCACCTCGGGCGCAAACACAGCTTACAGATACAACCTAGGCCGGGCGGACAACTGGACAACGTATTCTGGCCGCGTGTGAATCGCGGTTCGTGCGTATATCGTGGCGGAATATACTCTGATTCTTAGTAAACATAAACTGATAAAAAGTGTTTATCAGTAGAGACTCCAACAGAGTTTACACACCACACGATTCAGCTCTCACAAAATACACCAAAACAATTTCCGAAAGTCGATCCCGTTTTTATTGTATCTGAAATAACACCACAACAAATTTTTGTACTACTCTTTAATTTATCTACCACACAATTACTTGTTTAACTTTCCATATTTCTTATGTCCAGACGGGGAAGTTCAATTCTTCATTCACAATTGAACCGTTTTGATTACAGGAATGACGTTCTTACAACGTCAGATCAAGTTCAACTTGATGTCCTTTGACAGCGGGCGACGTTGACCCTAACCTTCGTCCCCGGAGTCGACAGCCAACGTGACCAGTGACGCGGACACGACGATAACACGTCTACGTCACGATTAGTGAAACGCCTTCGAGTTCACCGCACAAGGGCCGGTGCTCAGAGCCGCACGAAATCAACGCATTTCAGCGGTCAGTGGCGGGTCAGTCCGGCCAATGGCCGCTAAACAGGAACGGCCAGAGCGTGGTCACAGTACGGGCCGTCTGCCCCCAACCGTGAACGCGTCGTAATGCCGTCCGCGTCAATAATAATGTCGACTCGAATTGCGGACTCGCGGTCGACTAAAGTCGTGCCAGGCCGAGACTCGCCAATCAACTATAAGGCTCACGCTATTTGAGCGTCGATTACCACACGAGTATCAATTTAGTGCGGGTCAAAACTGGGCCAAGCCGTCGGCGCGCGGTTTGATATATACTTGTGTCTACATGTCGCCGACATTATCTCACACGAGTGGGTGGTAAATATCTATTTCGGTCACGTGCTCACCGCGTCCGGAAAGGTGCCAAAACTGAGCATTACGTTTTGTAATCACACCGTGGGACACCGCTTAAGACATTCGCGGAAAACCTCAGACACCATAAGCCGGGTATTACTGAAAACTTTGCATTGGCATCCGCCGCATTTCTGTTGCGCTAAGTTCGCCAGGACCCGCTCGCGATTCAGAATAATTGAATTTTCTTTCGTTTGTGTTTTTTACTCTCCGATTTACGCTATTTTCTTCGTTCGAATAAACGTATCGATTTTACGCGGCCCTTTCACGTCAGCGTAGACGCCGCGGCCTCGACGAATTAGCAAACGTGTCCACGTCAACGACGCCAGACAACGCAACAAACAGACAGCGCAACCCACGCTCGTTGACGTTTAAATAGCGTCTTGTCGCCTCGATATTCCCGCGTGAACGCGAACAAGCGTTCGCGACAGTTGCCCGCTTGTTTCGACAGATGGACGCCGTTACTGTGGGCGGTGAACGTGCGCGCCGAGTCCTACAGGGGAACGACGGTTATGAACGATGGTGACGGCCCTACGTTACGTGACAGGCTTTCGCGATCGCTCGGCTAGGGCCATCGTCGGGTTGCTCATTTTGTTTATCGGCTAGCGTCATCGCCTTTGCGCTGGCGTCGCTGTTTGTCACGCGCGATCCATTACCACGCAGCCATGCGGAACGAAGAGTTAAAACAAACATTCGCTACCACTTGGTCGTTCGGCAGGCGCGTCTCGACGTGTTGCCCGCCAACATTGCGCAGTTTCCTGTTTCCGATACTGTTCGTCGGGCCGACGTCGCGCCTGCCGGAAATGCAAATCGGCCGTAGATACACGGTCGGTGTCGCCCGCTCTTCGGTGTCGTTACGAAACGTGTCATGTATCACCTCCACGACATAATACAGGTGTCTTCTGTCGGGAGTACCGGATATATTCCGTGACGCTCAGTATACGACGTAACTGTCGCGACTAGGCCCTCCATTACACCGCGTTGACGCGACCAGATTGATGCAACCATTCCGACATTACAACGACGGAGATGTAAAAACGTTCAGGAGTATAACATAATAGTATAGATAGTCTAGAAACACGAAACCAATAATTATTTATTGTTTATTTTAGTGTTTGTGTAGAGAATCTCAACTAAATGCAGCAGCAGTAGTAGTAGAAGTTGATCATCTCCACATTACACAACGATACCATTCTATCGCAGTTTCGAGTTCCACCCGCCCCGTCTAACTCCACAGGGAAAGGGCTTACAGTGCATGGATACATTTACTGCTCGGGCAGACGCCAATATAGTTTGGGGGCAATGCTCATTGCTGATCCAGTCCTGCGGCAAAGTGGCGCTGCGCTGTCTGCCAGACTATACAGGAATGCGTGCACTCCTTCGTTCACGATGCACCATCCAGGGGTCGCTGCTGCTGATCATGTCCGTGCCAGCCATCAGAAAAGTTTGCATGGGAAACATCCGTTGCTTGCGGGGCGGCCATGCACCGTGCATCGGCAAAGCGAGTTTAAAAGCGAGCACGTTTAGTGTCAGACAGTGACACGAGAAGACACTCGCTCAATCACACACACCACTGCGGTCACAACACTGCGACCCACACCCATTCACCGGCGCCGACTCAATCACGCGCCGCGCACGCTCGTGCATTCACACGCACGACGCCTGAGTACCAATTCGCATTCGCGAGCGACGTCTCGTGTGTGACTGGGCGTCGAGGACTCGAGGACAATGGTTGACCGACCGACAGTCCTTGTGACGCACTCATGGGAATACCGACAGCGTATTTAAGTAGGACACTTAACTGAACGACTTCCGTCAAGAGCTCGCCATCGCTTACAATGACGTCACCAACGACCGGAGAACGGTACACGGCTACGTTTGCGTCGGATAGCTGTAGACGCCCTTGACCTTGACCAAATACCAGAGCGCAGCAGCGTCTGACGCGATGGTTCCCATGCCTAAAATACCCCCACCCCCGGGACAGCTGAGCTGAGCCGCCGCCGAGCAGATGATAAAGAGAGAGATCGACTGGGATCTGTGCCGGGAACAGAAAACCGCCGGTGCAGGCGCCGAAACGCCTTCGGCAGAAATCCGACACGAACGATTGTCAAAGAGGCCGCTCGCGAAAACGGCCTCCGTTTCACCGATAACTGAACAAAATCGCTACAGTGATACTTGGAAAACTGCGGACGCAGGAACAGTATAGTGTCATCGCGGTGCACTCCGCGTCCGTCCGTCCGTGTGATCACTGGTGGCCTCACAGCGATTACCGTCGCCGTGTCTGCGTACACGGGGGGGGGGGGGGGGGGTACGGGGGTTGAGTATTGAGCGGGGAGGGGTCGGGGAGAGAGGGCCGAAACGGTCGGCGCGTTTGATAATGGGGCGGGCGGGGGATATTCAAAGATTCAACTGATTCAAAATACTGTATTTTCCATTTTAAACATTACGTAAAAAACGAAAAATTCTCTTCAGTTACACACTCAAATGCCAGTAATACGATAACCTATACAGTTGAGCACGGACTGGCACGGAATGTGCCCTGCCGACCACGCCGTAGATTCGACCTTTTGCACGCCACGTATCTTATCTGTACACTGTGAGAAACACACCACGCGTGGTGCATCATCCGCCCGACCCGCAACGACCCCGTGACCGGGTGGCAAAGCTCGACCCACGCCCCGCGCGAATGCGGCGCATCTCCGAAATAACACGTACGCGTTATCACCGCCAATATAGGATCCTACCCAGGTGCAAAGTATGACGCGGTCACGTGATAGCCGCGAGCGCTGGCGACCACGCAGACGGACATTCAAAGTGTCGACGGTTTGTTGTTGTTATATAACGGTCGCGTGCGAAATAAAATCGAATTCCGATGTGGCGCACATGTTCATTGTATCGGTGCGCCGCAGACGTGGGTGGGTCGGTGGGTGAGACGGTGAGATTGTCGCCTGCCCGGAGCACAAATACCAGTCGACTGAACATCGCAGGACATCAATCCGGCCGAACAAATTAATTCCTCCACTAAAAACCGAGGCGTTTTCTTCTTTGCTCGTTAAGAAAGCGCGTTGTCAAATAAACACTCATCCGGTGACAAACGGCGTTCATTTATTTAAGGAAATTACTTCAGTAGCGCCATTACTAACATAGACGGTGCATTGACCGCTAGCTGATAATCGCGCGGCAGTATTTCTGTAATCTATTACATTATCAACAACAAATCATCGCATTTCAGTGCGTGTGGTGTATGTTTCGAGATTACAGCCACTGGCCGGTCAAGTTTTAGGCGTTACCAGTGTTGGGCGTGTCGTAGCTATCATCCTTGATACGTCACGCTTTCTAATCCGCCACCGCAAGCCACGTCTGGCGTGCTCAGGGACCGTGACGAAAGAAAGACACGGACCGTGGCGAAAGGAAGGCGCGGCCCGCAACTCAACGAAAAGGTGTGCGAAAGTTTTCCATGAGCGTTTTGCACGATGCTTTCGCACGGTGACTCGCAGCTGCCGTTGCCATTGTGTGTGTGTGTGTGTGTGCCCCCGTTGGCATTTGTGCAGTAAAGCAGAGGCCTGGGAATATAGCTTCTTATTAGTCATAAGTCAGGTCGGGCGGTGTAGTGATGTCTGCGCGTGTAGTTACGACTGACACGGCCGCCGGCGGTCGACGTCAGCGCCGCCGTAAAGACGGTGTGGTGTCTGGACGGTACGTTGAGTTATGTCGAGGTGAGGGCGATGTAATGGCTCGTTGTCCGTTGGGGGTGTGAGAGAGGTGGGGGCGACACGGGGAGAAGAGGAGGCAGTGAGATGGATGGCCAGGGGAGAGATGGTGAGAGAGAGGGGGAGAGAGAGAGAGATGTGAGAGAGATAGATATACGAGAGAGAGAGAGAGAGAGGGTAGGGAGAAGGAGTGAGGGGTAAGGAGAGGGAGAGAAAGCGATAGAAGGAGAGGGAGATAGAGATACTGGAGAGGAGACAGAGAGAGAGTGAGTGAGTGAGTGAGTGAGTGAGTGAGTGAGAGAGAGAGAGAGAGAGAGAGAGAGAGAGAGAGAGAGAGAGAGAGAGACAGAGACACAGAGAGGCAGAGAGACAGAGAGACAGAGAGAGGGGGGGGAGATCCAAAAGAGATTAGTATTAGAGATTAGTATTATTGTGTACAGTGCGTACTGTGCTCTACTACTGTACGTATATGCTTGTTTAGTTCAGTGGGTTTATATAAACAAGACTAAAAGCTTTCACCAACCACTGGGAGACCTAAGAAAAGTACAAGTGCAGCGACCTATGATACCACTCTATTGGCCTATCTATGCCGGTAGCGTATGGACAACACCCAACACACTTGGCACCTACAGTTCTTCGCAGTTACTTAATAACTCCAGCAGTCACAGTTCGTGTGCACTTTACCTTTGCCAAACGTCACTATATATGCTCCTGGAGCTAAGCCGCGACGCCGGTCGAACTTCAAAGAACTTGCTGACCCATATTATATTTCTTATGCACAGACCCCACTTTTCCTTCGCAGCGACAAAGCGATTCTATTAATGTTCTACCCGCTCAACAAGAGGTACGAGTGCTTACGGCCGAGTCTATTTCTACTCAGCCTAAGTTCAGCCGTCAGTTGCATACGTGTATATAAGAGCATGATTCAGCAAGCAACAGACAAAGAAAGTGACGTGACATACCTGCGAGTCGGACAGATTCTCTAGCGCCTGTAGCACCGTGTGTTCTGGCTTCGGCGGCTGCAACGGAAGAGAACGACACCGTTAGAACTTCACCAAGTTGTACAAACGGTTCGACGCAGGCGTTGGAACAAGACAGGGGGTTTTAGTGCTTATTCCCCAATATTGTTTCTGGGTGTTGGATATCGGTTTAACCCCGAATAGTCTGGCGATAGAGGGCATTTTAAAGTACTAGAAAAGCCCCAGTCACCCATCATTTCCCGTGTTTCAACGTGTACTGTATTGTGTGTTATGATACCAAAAACGTGGTCCACGATGATTTCTACGCAGGGGTACTGAAAAGTTTGTCTTACAGTACGGTACATAATAACTCCATGAAATCGGCCTATATTGCTGAATGATTTATTGATAGAGCTGGTGTATCTCAGACAGAAACGAGAGACAAGAGCATCAGAACTGTCTGCAAACATTACATTTTATGTTTTATACGTATTTATCTCTGGTATTATTATTAAATTTATTATTATTATTATTATTATTATAAAAAGCAGATGCCGATTGGTATTTGCATTTGATATCACGGCTCGTGTGGACGGCGACCCAGACATATCCGATTAAGAACACTCGGCGCCTTGGGACGGGCGGATGGATATCAGCGACTGATAACGACCACTCCTCTGCGACGCATTCTGCGTTTGATCTGACGCGAGGTTATGTAGTGCGCATCGCCTAGCCTCGCAGTAGCGGGGTGGCCGCGTGTGCTTCGCTGAACCCGGTGTTATCGCACGTGAGCGCAACCTTTGTCGCTTGTCGTCGAGTGTGTTTCGCGGTTACCCGCGGCGCCGGCGAGCGATCGCGTCCGGTTGGGCGGCCGGGCGGGGAAGCGAGTGCAGGCTGCCGCGTTGTCACGCAACGAGCCCTGGTCGAGCGCGGCCGTGGCGTGGCGTGTCCGGTTGGTTGTCGGGGCTAGTCGGTACGTGCAGCCCAGGCTGTAGCGCCCGGGGCAATCTCGCCTCGCCTGAAGCTAACTCACATCCGCCTGCCCTACACTATACTTCCTACATGAGCAGCAACAATTAGCCAGTGTGTTTGTTGATGACGCTGTTATGCGACAGGCCAAGCCGTGACACCAACGTTCATTCGAGCAGTCTGACAGAGTAGAGGTGATGATGCTATCCTATTCCTAGTGTACGGGATACTTTTGGCTTGTGTCCACACGATCTTTGGTTTTGCGAACCGCAAATGAAACTAATCTACGACTATGCGGTCTGACCTTCGTAGCGCACGATCGTATCAACGTAAACAGAATGACGACATAAAAGTGCGTCGCATTCTGACATAGGCGATCAGCACTAGGGATTTTGCAAGGTCCAATGTCAACTGCATAACCCGTAACGTGCTGTAGTGGGTTCTTTGCGGTTACTACAAGCCGTGGAGGTCGAAACACTAGAACAACCACAGTGTCAATAAGAGGGGGTTGTAAAAGTGGCATCAAGCATGCGGCTCGTTATAGACGACCTGTGATGTGGTATTTTTAACCACAGCCGTTGTTCTAAGCTCGAGAAAGGCCGGTCGCGTCTCGTTTTAGCCGCACGTGCAACACGTCGTAAATTCGGCTGTTCTATCTTTGTCAAATACGTTTCCAAAGCACGGCCGAGCGGACACGTTCGTGTGCGCCCCAAGAGCATTCATTACACGATTGCCTCTCGGCTTATTGTGACAACTAATGGTCAGGCCAGCTGATTGGAGTATTACATCACGTAATTGCATTTTAGTTGCAACGGATTATAGCGCGACAAATTGTGTAAATCATTTATGAATGTGAATTCGAACACGCGGAAAGCATGACACTAAAATTTGCGTGTTTTAGTTTATCAAAAGAACGTCACCCATCGGAAGTTTGAATAGGAAGTATTGTGGAGACGGCGATATATAGATAATAATGTACAATGTAAAAGTTCACTTATCATGCATGAAATTTGCATCCGGGAAATGTTTAAATTGCAAACAAAAATGATATGTTGGAAACCACCGCTGTTTGCACTTGATACTGCCTCGTTCCCACGCCAGACCCAATTACAACATATTCCCGCTAACTTCGTGCTAATAACTGCCTAACGGAACAAACAACCTCGCTTTATTAACGATGCAGTTCAACAATAGACGTCATTATACTGTGGTTCACCATTAGTTAAGCACGGTTCCGCGTGACTGGGTTAGCAACGATATCCTTCAGGCATCTTGTCAAATTCGTATGCACCCAATTTGCGATGTACCCGAGATAAAAACAAAACAAACAAACAAATAGAAAACCGCGATCGATCGATCGATCGCGCCGATCACTCGCGCCGATCACTTTGATTATCCGGCCTCGCTTCAGCGCACTGTCGCGGGCGAGCGGACACGAGGGACGCCGCCGATGACGGCCACTCCACGTGCACCGACGGGACGGGGGGACGGAGGCTCACGGTTCACGCGCCCCGCATTCGCGTCACGCACGTCTCACAGCTGTCTAATGCCGCTCTCCCGCTTGCTCGCTGGTGAACCCGGTTATCTAATCAATCACTCCGCGTGGGAACGCAGCACCCACCAACCGTGCGGTGTCCGTCAGCGGGTGACATAGTTGACGTGGTACACACGCAATGACGTCCTACGTGCGTAATGACCTATTTATGCAGGTATTCGGACGTCACATTTGGCGTAGTAGCTTCACTGTTTCAGGTATAAGTTAAGCGTGGCATATGGCCGCTATTCGTCTGTAATAACCATGCCTGTGGCTGTAACCACATGAGGAATGCTCTTTTGATTATACCATTTATATTATACCTGCAAAATATGTCAGCACCGGTCATGGCCATTACCCGCCAGATACAATCTGACAACAACAAAAACTTTACAGAACATGCTTACGCACATACGCAGTTGAGCTGATCAGCGATGATAAGCGTAGCGTGACTGATAGGGCATTCAGCATGGAAGTATGCGGTTGACAACAAAACACTTGTATCTACAACTGAGCTTTACAATTGGCTGCATACGTCATAGATACACGTGCATTGTTTTGGATGATGGAGCGTTGAAAACAAGCTGCGGGAGAGACGGGGGGGGGGGGGTGTCTGAGACGGAAGATCACGAGTTCACTTACCACGAGTCCACTTTCCACGTTCGGAAGAAGCGTGATTTTACAGCCTTCGTGAATACCGTTCTCTGCTAGTGTGCCATCGGATAACAGCCTGCAAAACAATAAAGAGTTCGTGTCGGATTCTCTCTTTATTTCAGCAACTCTCTCTCTCTCTCTCTCTCTCTCTCTCTCTCTCTCTCTCTCTCTCTCTCTCTCTCTCTCTCTCTCTCTCTCTCTCTCTCTCTCTCTCTCTCTCTCTCTCTCTCTCTCTCTCTCTCTCTCTCTCTCTCTCTCTCTCTGTGTGTGTGTGTGCGTGTGTGCGTGTGTGCGTGTGTGCGTGTGTGCGTGTGTGCGTGTGCGCGTGCATATGATGCTTGGGGTGCGTGAGAAAGCGTGGTTGATGCGCGCCTGTGAACGCCCATTATTATGTGAATATCATTTCATGGCATCTATATGCGTGTGATACTCCGCATGCAAGTGCACGGTGCGTGTCTTCTGCACGCCAACACCGTCACCGGAGACAACAGCCGCCTCCACATGCACGCGTGCAGGCAGCTGTTGACCCGTGTCTAGGCAGTTTGCATTCCTCCGTCTGCCACTGCCCCGTGTTGCACAATGCAGTGCGTGGCCGTCACGTGAACTTCCCGGGCCACGCACAGCTCCACAGAGTCCATACACCAACGCAGGAAGTATCAGGCTGACGAAACTTCGTCGCAGCTACATCAACAACTTTTGGTTACCCAACTTTTTATGTACTTCCTTAACCGATTGTGTATTCCTTAACCGATTGTGTATGTGTATATGTGTGTGTGCATGCAGTTTCACACGCGTCAACACACATCGCCTTTCCCACGCAAACGGGTCGGTTAATCCAATAGGGGGTGCGTAGTTATGGGGGCTAGGGGGGAGGAAACGCGCGCTAACTTTCCGCCGTGTTACGCTTCATCTTTACTCCACGCTGGAAACAACACAGAAAGTTCGCTCGAGCATAACCCACCTCTCCCGGTAAAGCAGGCTGATTTTCTCGCGCTGAATCTTCAGCCGTTTGCCGATCACTTTCTTCAGTCCATCGACGGTGTCCCTGGCACCGACCTGCAGTTGGAAGTGACCGCCGATCGTCGGACACACGGTGATACACCACTGACCGTTGTCCATCACGCGGGCCTCGTCCGTCCGGTAGTATGACGACCCGTTGTTCTTGCCGGTTTTGCTAGTACTGCTACTAGCCGCCGTCGGTGTAGTAGTTGTAGCCGGCGTAGTGTTTTGTATACGCGAATCCATTCCGTGTCGTTGAATCGGTAGTGAGACGAGATCCGTGCTGGAGTGTGTGTAGTATCCAAGCGTCGCTGCGAGCTCCCACCCAACAGCTAGCGACAAGCAAAGTGACAAAGACGCGACGGCACGGATTCCTGTTTATCGAGCGACGGACGCCGCTTTGAATGGCGTTACCCGCAGCGTAAGCGCGCTTTACAATGGCTTGAACCCGTTCACTCCTGGACGCTACCATTCGCTTGCGTGGGGGTGGCGGGTTGGCGTGCTTGCGGACGAAGTCCTGATTCGACCCGACCGCGGCCGTAAAACAAAGAGTACGTATTGATGGAGATATATTACGGGAAGCCGTAACCAATTCACAGCTGATAAATGATTTAATTCTTCGTATCTGGTGCTCGGATGACAGACCGGTTTTCCCACCCGACATCGATTTTTTCCCTGATACTACACCGAATCGATGTCGTTCAACTGGTCCACTGCCCCAGTGCGTCAACAGCTGGTACAACCGAGAACACATAGATAACCTTACGTTTATTGACATAGCCATGACAAGATGTCCACTACAACTGCACATGATAACATGGCTGACAAACTTGTTATTTCCTATTTATAATGAAACGATTATACATTTAGTTATGGAAGTTCAGAACAGTTCAGAAGACCACAGAAGTTCAACGATTAGTGTACACTGTACGCAATTTACCACGGGTCGATGAACCGCCGGAATTCGGTGAAAGACGACATTATAAGACTTTCTATTTACATTTGACGTCATCAACCCTGCCTTTAGGGAATTCGCCAACATCGGCCGGCTCAACCGACAACCGTAAACATACATCTGAGTAAACGGATCCATTTCGCAACGACGAACGCCTAAGTCAAATCGAGCGTTGGTTGCGATATAAACAGTTGAATCAGCCGATCGAGTCACATGGTTGTTGCGTAAGGACCCCCGACAACAAACATTAATCGCTGATCTGCCGGGGGACATCCGTGTTTGGGTTCTAACTAACAGCGATGCCCCGACAAAAACAAGCGGCGATGTTGTTTACGTGCGTCGGGAACGGCCCAGTCGGATTCGCTTGCCGTACGGAGGGGGGTACGCGTCAGATCGATGAATGAGTTTCTCTCGGTCAATGCCGTCGCCATGGCAGCGTGTTTGACGTCATACGCGTTGCGTGGCAACCGTGAAGACTGGCGCTGCTGGAATGCCATTGATTTGTTTCGGCGAGTGATTGGGGCGCTCTCCGTCCGTTAAGTCGCGTTCTCGCCTGCCGTAATGCGTCGTACGCACCGGGAAGATTGGCTTCGTTTCAGGAAGGCTTCATTTCCACTCGCAATTACGTGTCTGGGGGAATATTTAAGGGCGGCACGATTTAATTATCTCACAGTTGCAAAGACAGTCTGATTCCGCAATATAAAGTATCACAGTGTTTCTAACCAAAGCGCGTATGCTCGCGAATACACGTCGAAAATATGCGCTGTTTATTGGACACAGCTACGGGATAAATAAAGATTAGAGCAAAATAGCGCTGCTGAGGTGATTATTTGATCGACTAGCCGGTTGTTACCGCGGTCATCAGATCACGTTTTCGTTGCCAAATGTACACACGTCTGATTCAGTAAAAACGGACTGTCATGAATGACATGGCTGCTGGCGACAAAGACCGAGCACCCACGCTCGACCTCTCGTCCGGACAGGCATGGCTCGGTCGCCGACCTTCGCCTGCCCCCTGACGCTAACGAGGCCGTATCGCAATCGGCGCTAGCCCCCGGGTGAGCGGGTGTCGATCGCGGACTAGCCGAGGTCGGGTGCCGTACCTCAGGCCCGCCGCGTAGTTGATGTGGTGTTTTGTTGGAGCGTTATTCTGGCGGGAGGATTGTTATGGCGGGGTAGTGTTGCCGTTGGAGCAAGATTTGTTTCTGGTCGGTCGGTAGTGTTTCCGTGTTGGGCGTTTTTGGTTTAGGTGGTAATGTAAGATATTTTATTTGACGAACAAAGGGGAGTATTTAACATTCCCAACGTCTATTGGGCATTTTAGATCAAACACTGGAACTACGTCCTCCCAGGTGGCACTGTTTTGCCTGAATGAGGGTTGCGTGTGCGCCTATCGTACATATAAATTAATATTGCATGACACACACACATTATGTATTATATATATATATATATATATATATATATATATATATATATATATACATTATATATAATTATATATATATATATATATATATATATATATATATATATATATATATATATATATATATATATATATATATATATATATATATAGATCACGCACGCACACGCACACGCACACGCGCACGCGCACGCGCACGCGCACGCGCACGCGCACGCGCACGCGCACGCACACGCACACGCACACGCACACGCACACGCACACGCACACGCACACGCACACGCACACGCACACGCACACGCACACGCACACGCACACGCACACGCACACACACACACAATTACTAAATCGTCGGATCCCCTGCAACGTCCTTCATTTAGCGGGTCTCCTGTGAGAACAAATAAATGCACTTCAATTCAACAAGCAACGCCCGGTGGGCGCAATTAGACCACGGACTGATTGGCCGCGGGTTGACACAAAACACGGGTAACCACAGGTGCAATCGACGTCGTTCCAAATGTTATTCTTTCGGGACCGCCGCGTTGTTGCGTGGTCGGCACTTGGCGGATATAAAGGGCGGTGCGCACACTTTCATTCCGTCTGTGAACTCTCTGACACGTAGGAAGCATCCAGGGACATGTCCGCGGATAATGAGAGGTCGTTAGTTCGGATGGAGAGGCGTGTCTCGTATATTGCAACAGTCATTCGCACCGTGACTAGACCTGTCACGGTCACACACAGGGGCGGACTCTTTGTAAGAATGTTACTAGGTCTATGTCCGTAGTCGGTGTGTGACTCAGCGAGCGTGTCGCGGCGGTCAGACGGTGCCATGGCCGCTCCGTCGTGCTCAACAACCCGCGCCAGACTACTCACCCGAAACGTGTACAGCGAGCGTCATACTGAATAGTTGAATGTCAGTTATACCGTGTAGTGGAATAATAGAAATAGGTAAATTGTGCCCAGCGTCACACAAAGACATCGACCACATTCGGTGGTAGGGAATTGTAAAGATACATCAACCTTAAAAGGAGAGACACACATATAAGCAGACAGAGATAGCGGTAGAGAGATGGAAGTAGAGAGAAAGGAGAGGGGGAGAGAGGGGAGAGGGGGAGAGAGAGAGAGAGGGGGGCAGAGCAGTGCTCTCTGTCCAAGTTAAATAGTTGTTATTGGCATCTAAAAACAAGAGCAATGCAAACACAGCATAACAACATGGCGTCTATATCTTCAGTGACCGAAACACGAAGGATCAGATTCGTTGACTTTTTTGTTTTACAAATGTTACGCGTGTATTCATGACACACAATACAGTAGGTTTATTAATAGAAATACTGTAATCGCCTTACGCCGCGTCGTCATATTAATGTTTGGTTTGTGAACACCTTAGTAATTTCACGTGACGACATGTCAACTCATGTCAACTCATGTGCGACCAATCCTACTTCCCCACTTGTTTTGTTAACCAGTAATGTCTTCGCGCGTGCGTGACGAGAAAAGAGAGAACAAAACAGAATGACGTGATTGATATCCACGTGCGCAGATGCCCGTCGACACCAGGCTGTCATTATACAACATTGTCAAACACTCGACAATGCAGTCGCCTATAATTACCCAAGTAACTACGACAGCTGTTCGAGGCAGCGTCAGACCATGTACGGGAAAGTGCGGTCGCGTCCAATCGACCGTCTGAAGGCTGAGCGCTGTTGACAAGACGCCATCGGAACTCGGACGGTTGATTGGGTCACAGGTCACTTCGGTGATGTGACTCGTGCCAGGGCTGTCAACGGAGTGATGAGATTTAAGGAGTGGTCGATCACAAAGCATCAGCCAAGCAATGAGAATAGTCGTGTCATATATATTGCTAAACCATTCACGAGTATGCCATGCCTTCGTTTACGATTTAAAGCTATTTTGGCCTTCTTCTGGATATGAATAACCTATCTGGAATAACTCTAACGAACATGAACAATGATGACAAAAACCGCCTTTATTAACGTGGAAGTGTGTGTGTGTGTGTGTGTGTGTGTGTGAGTGTGTGTGCGTGTGTGTGTGTGTGTGCGTGCGTGCGTGCGTGCGTGCGTGTGTGCGTGTGTGTGTGCATGCGTGCGTGAGTACGTGCATACGTGCATGCGTGCGTGCGGCATTTGTTAGCCATTATCCATTAGGGGGTTATGTCCATGAGTAGTGTCCGTGTGTACTTATGTTCAGATGGGCTATGTTATTATGTGTTATTTGGGTGCATTACTGCTTATCATTTCTCATACACCCACTGCACGCACAGGATATTGGGAACAAATGCTTAAATTACCAGCGTCTTCCTAATAGCAACAGTCGTTGGCATTTAGTCCGCAATACGTCACAAACGGCAGTCGGCAATGTTTGAAAACGAGCTTTACTCAAAACCGAACGTAATTGAAAGTCCGGACATAATTGAAAGTCGGCATCCGCCAATTTCCACGTAAGTAAAAACCGAATTTCCCGCGTTTACGACCGTCCTTTATCGCGCACTCTAAACGGCCCCGTCGTTCGTCTCGAAGAAACGGATGGACGCAAATGTCAACGAAAAGTCTAACAGTGCTCGATGCTAATTGCGCGGCTTCGACTAATGGCTGACCGTCCGCCGTGCCTGTTTTATTAGCCACAAACCAGAATCGCTGCGGCGGACGGGTAATCTGTTCGGGCGATAAACGGTATTGGCAAATGTCACGGGTTTATGCAACGCAACCGCCTTGGCAAACATAAACGGTTTGCGGTGAGAACCGGCCGCGACTGAAAGATCGACATAACGACACTTTGCCGTGGCATTAAGAGCGGCGCGCGCAAGAACGATATCGTGAAATCAATATAAATCGTCTTGTTTGCCGTAGCCCACGCTTGATCTGTCGAGACTGTTTGCGCGCGAGTGAGTACCCGTCCGATAAGAGTGTTTGCATAGTGCTTTGGTTTGCCCGACGCGGAGGCCGTGATTGCAATCGCGTTTGGCAGCAGCGAATTCCCTCCCGTCGCCGGCTGACTGCATTAGACGCGCATGCAAATGTCGCACGTGTAAACCGGTTTATTGTGAGCGTCGACTTGTTTCAGCAGGTTACTACGACAAATAAAGTTGTGCAGCAACTTATAGGGTGAGCACTGTGGCACGTTTCGTTTCATCTCCTATTATCC